>JAOANR010000014.1:23315771-23396446 GCA_030278955.1 Hygrophila difformis
AAAATTATGAAAACTTTGATATTCTAAATCTATGCTATTAGACGAATCTAACAAGATCTCAATTGACTATTTTTTTATTATATATAACTATGTTAAAAAGTCGAATCAAAATTACAGAATGAACCGTAACAAAACTCCTACCGTGTCAAATAAAAAGTAACGGATGTACTATTTAACTCATGACAATGGGGATGTTTGGGAGTCAGCAGATCCGCTAGCAGATAGCAGATTCGGAGAGAGTAACTGTGAGAGAATATGCTCTTCCAATATGCTATATGCTACCAAATATGTTTGCTCCCAAACATACACAATATGTTAAAAAGCCCACAGGCCACAGGGGAGAAAAGACTAATAATGAGGGGCCTCGCCTCCACTATCATCAATTCATCATTCATCAGCCCCAAGGAACATCATCGAATGAGGGTTACAGTGATTTGGGATTTCTCTAGGGTGGTTGCCCATCGCTGTTCTCCCTGTGATTTCCATCATTCTCCTTGCTAACGCTCAACAGCCCTTCTAGAAAACGAAAACAACAAACCAACACTAATTCATTTCCTCCATGGATATATCCATGGTTGAATGCTTGCATGAAATCCAAAATTATTGTCTGTTGTCTGTTGTCTGTTGTCTGATCTCTGCTGTTTAACGGGGCTGTGATGATTACATTTCTCAAATCCTTAGTTCCTGGGCTGGTGAATCGGGAGGGGGAAAACTCGGCACGTATCTTGGCGGGGCGACCCGGATGGCCTGCGATTCAGTACGTATCGCTTGCAACCGGTGATTTTCGCAGCCATGGCGTGGCCCATTTCTCTCTGCCGTTTTCTAAACCTACAGATCTGAGCCTCCGTTGTGCTAATTTTACATGTTATTTGTTAAATTTCTTTTGTTTGTGTGTTTCAGGATTTGATTTGGGAATTTAGGGTTGGGAAATTACAGTTGGGTCATTTTCTTTGGTATGACGCAAACCTGTAGTGCTTAGCAATATTTGTAATTAGTAAATGGGACATTTGTTTTGGATGGTTGATTGGGGTTTATCTAAAAGAATTTTCATATAGGCTTCAATATGCATTGATATTAGGGCTGGAAATTATTTTAATTACTTATGATTGAGGTCTGAGGAGGTTTTGACTTTTGATTCCTGAGAGCATCTCCACCGGTACTGCAAAACGAAAAATGGAAATGGGTAGAAAAACTGCTCCAACCGATCTGCAAAATTGAACCCAAATTGCGTTTCCGGTGGAGAAAACGGAGAGAGGAACGCATTTATGCGTTTCACTGTAGATGACTGCAAAAACTTTTCAATATTGCAATTAAGTCCTTTTGTTTCCTCTCTTTTTATTTTTTATCTTTCATTTATTGATGTGTTTTAATATTAATTCTATTTTTTAATTCTCTTTTTTTAATCTTTTTTTTAATCTAAACTTTAATTCTTGTCTTTTTATTTGATTGATGTGTTTTAATATTAATTTTTATATTTATAATTTAACTAAAATTTGATATTTATAATACAACAAAATTTATTAAAAATACTAAAATTCCATTAAAAGTGCTAAAATAAAGTAAAATTATTATTAATATTGAAAATAATCTGTAATTTAACATTTTTTACAATTTATATTATTCTTATTAAATTATTATTTTTATTAATTAATTTTGTTTAAATTTAACATAGGGGTTAACTTGTAAATTTGATAAATACATTGGTGATATATGAAAAGTGTATAAAGTAGTAAAAAGAGAATATTTTGTGGAATATTCTTTTGGATTTGAGTTTAGTGTTTTCGGGTGGAGATGAAACACTGTTTGATGTGACATTTACTGCATTTTTGGTTTGAGTTTGGTGTTTTCGGTTGGAGATGGTCTGAAACTGAATAGAGCAGAGATAGATATCCATGATGGAAGAGTGAACATGTTATAGGAGTACAAAGTATAGCAGAATAACCAATTGTGTAGCTATTCAGCTACATGGGTTACAAATTACTAATTGAGATCATGATCAGAAGTAAAAAAGCTGCTCCAAGCAAGATACCCTACGCACCAATTGTTTTCGGAACAGTTAAAGAAGCTGAGATCTTTGAGTATTTGAGATGGAATTGAAGTTGGAGTACTATTTGTTTTTTCATTAGGTTTATAATAGTATATGCATATCCATTGGTTGTACAAGAATACAATATGATCCTGCAACAATAACACAGCTTTTGAAATTTCATGTTTTTGTTACAGAAAAATAGCGATGACAGTGTGCTCTAATTTTGGACTTGAATTTGGCAACGTTGGTTATAAGAATATTGATTATAGTATATAGGAATCACTTTAATGCGCAATGTGCTAAATACGTCCTTGGAAAGAAATTTGCAGTATAGCTGGACAGGAACTAAACCATGGACATGTCTAGAAGCAAAGGTGTCGAGCTTGAGGTAGGGATTTGAAAAGTAATCAGATATCGAATTCTCTAATTCATTCTTCAGATTTCAATTGTATACTGATGTTAGCAGCTTGTAGTGTTATCTCTTAACCTGTTTGCTCCGGGACATCACTGGTGGTTTCCTTGAGGTACAACACCTTCTCTGGCGTGGAATCGGATCCATGTCGTATCTTGGATTGTCTTCAAACTTTAAGAGCATTATTGTCTTGTCATCTGACAGGATCAAAATTGCTCTGTTTGTAGAGTGATGTTTTTTAAGGGGCTTTAGCCACAATGTCCAGATCCTTGAGTGCCAGGAATGCAGTATTCTGCAGAAAATTGGTGCTTAAGAATATTAGTGAAATAATGGCATTAAGAAAAGGTGTTGGTGTTGAGTTACATTTGTGGATGAATACTCGGGCGCCCCCTTTGGATGATGGCCTTACCATGTTAGATGATGTTTGTTTTTGTAAGAAGAAAATTTAGCCTTACCCTTGAAAGATTAAATACACTAATGTTCAGAAAACCAACCCTTTTGAGGATGCTGGCTAGATTTGCATATTATCAGATATATCGTGTAGAAGATTAGCATGATGAATACCTGGGTGGCGTTTTAGATTATTGTAATGCTTTTGCAGGATTTGAAATTTCTAAAGGATTTGGATTTAATATGATTTTCTTTTATTTTACCTATTTGTTTTGATTTGCTTGATTTCAAATTCAAAGATTTGCAAAATCCTACTTTATGTTTTTCATTCTTTTTTTTTAATTTTTATTTATAATTCTTAAATCAGGCATTTGAAGGATTTTGAAATACTATGAAAGTGAAGAATTTTAAAATCCTAAGAATTTTAAAATACCAAAGGATTGGCAGTTCTTTCTACTTAAACCAAAAAAAAAATCATGTAGGAATGATCTACAAATATAGTAGTAATATACATCCTCCCAAATCCGACAAACCAATCCGGTTACGGTGCAACCTTTTTTTTAAAAAAAAGGGCTGCATCTGCCGACATTACAAAATACAAACGTGGCATCACAAAACTCATTTCTTCCATCATATTCTTTTGCATCACAGAAAACACACCAGTTCATCCCTCACACTACACAACTCCCACATCACAAACATGATGGCTGCACATGCAATCACCTGCACACAATCCATTCCCCAAACCAACCCTTTATAATCACTTTTTGTATTTATGTTTTGTCAAAGTACTTTTTACTTAAATTCAAAATAAGTAATCAATGATTCTGTGTTGCACGGGCACAATACTAGTTTGTGCATATACTCCATCTGTTTCGTAATTTAATGATGTTAATAGATATTTCATGTTTTCATGCAATCCAATGCAAATGTTTCACCATTAATATGTCAAATTGTATCAACGTAAAAATTATAAAAGTTTAATATTCTAAAATATGTGATTAGATGAATCTAACAACATCTCACTTGACTATATTTTATCTTATGTAACTGTGTTAAAATGTCGAATCAAAGTTACTCAATTAATAATGTTTACTATGCAAATGTTAACACCAATAAATTACAGAGGGAGTATTTATAGTACTCTGATTCGTACGAAATATTTCAATGTGTGTATTTTTTTAAATAGAATAATCAATTTTATATATTTACAATTTATAATTTATTTAATACAAGTGATAATATTAAAATAAATTTTAATATAAAATAAAAAATAATAAAAATCATGCATCACACAAATTTGTGTTGTTATATATTTGTAATTTTTTAAAAATAAATTATTTTTTAATTAAATGACTTTAAAATGATATATCCACCCTTTGATCTTCCAATTTGATTACTATTTTTTATTTGAGAAAACATTTATTAGCTTTTTTCCTACTAAAATATTTTTTCGGTAAACATTGACACTCATGTGTTGACAAAGGTATATGGGAGCCCAATCAATACAAATTATAAAGGGAATAAATGGAAAGGATAAGGGCCGGGTGGAGAATCGAACTCCTAACCTATAAGCTGGGAGTCGAGGGAATTGACCAATAGCGTAAGTCCCATCCCTTTCCTATTAAAATATTAATACTACTCGTCTACTACTCTTTCCGTCCTAATAATACTTTTAAATATTATACAATTTATATAAATGAAAATTATATAAAGGCTGCGTTTGGTAACAAACGCTAGCGATTAGCGTTTAGCTTTTAAAATACATACTAAAAATAGTTTGAAATCATATATATATAGTAAACACTAATTACAGTAACCGTCAAATTTTAATCTCTAAACTCTTAACGCTCATCTAGACTCTAAACTCTAATTTAAAATTGCATTACCAAACACTATTATTCGAATTTATAACTATTTTCACCATTAATTTCAAAACTTCATACTCTAAACTCCAGGCGCTAAACTCTAATTATTTCTCAACCATACCCAAAATATATTCTAAAATAATACAAATAAATAATGCGCTTGCCATAACATTGACTTAACATTAAATCACAAACAATATTCACTCTATCCCAACTAAAATGTCGTATTTATTATTCCCTTCGTCCCGCTACTTGTGTCCCATTTTGACTTTTTATACTGTTCATAGTGCTTGTTTGACCTAACTTAGTTTTACAATTATATAAGAAAAAATATAGTCAAGTGAGATCTTGTTGGATCCGTCTTTTTGCATAGTTTTAGAATATATTTTATAGAATTTTTACTTTTATACTTCCTCCGTTCTTGAATATTTGCAACATTGCATAAGTTGCTACTGTTCATACACATACTTTGACTTAAATTTTTATCATAGTTATACAAGTTAAAATATTTCCAAGTGAGATCTTGTTAGATTCGTCTCGTCGTGTAGTTTTTAAATATTAAACGTTTAGAATTTTTACTTGTACCGAACTTGAGTTATTAATGATTTAACATGTGCATTGGAGTGCGTGAAATTTGGGTCCGCAGCAAATAATAAAAAGCAGAGGAAGTATATTTTAAATTTTAAGATATTAACTGTTAAACAGATGCATTGGACGGTGTGTCCAAAAATTTTGAAACAGAATTAATAGGACAGAGAAAGTATTTTTTAATGTCCCATCGGTCATTATAAATGTCTTCTTTTTATAAATAAAAATAAATTTTCTCTCTAATAACTATGTGGACTCCATCATATACTTGCAAATCAATTATACATTAATTCATGTACCCAACAATAACAATACTTCATACTTCCTCCGTTTTTTTAAAGATAGCTACATGGGGTAAAACGACACTATTCATACAATCACTTTAACTTGAAGTTTTATCATAGTTATACAAGTTAAAATATAGCCAAATGAGATATTGTTAGATTCATCTTGTCTTATACTCCCTCTGTCCCATTCCAAATGTCCTACTTACTATTTTTGGATGTCCCATTACAAATGTCTTCTTTTTATAAATAGAAATAATTTTCCCCTCCAACAACTATATGGACCCCACCATATACTCACAAACCAACTCTACCTTAATTCCCGTGCCCAACAGTAACAAGACACTTGGAGTGGGACGGAGGGAGTAGTTTTTAAATATAAAACTTTTAAAATTTTTACTTGTACCGAATTTGAGTTATTAATGATTTAAAATGTGCATTGGACTGCGTACTGGATGGGTACATTAAAAAGTTGAATGAATCATTATCTATGGGAGGGTAGAATAGAGTACTACTAAAATATTGTAATGGCATAACCGTAAAAAGCACTCCGTAACAAGGGATATATTTGGAATAAGGAAGAACCTAGTTTGGCAATATATAAAGCCCAGAGTCCACAGGGAAGAAATGAGATTTCTCCATCATCGGTCCGGGAAGGAAGAAATATCGAATGAGGGTTACAGCGATTTTGGGGATTTCTTCAAAGGGTGGTTGCCCATCGCTGTACTACTCCCTGTGATTTCCTGTCTCCTCCTTACCAATTCCAACAGCCCTTCAAAACGAAAAAAGAAAAATAAATAAAAAATAAAAACAATCCCACTGCATTCATGCTTGTGGAATTCTCTGGAGATTCTGTGTTGTAGTAGTAGTAGTACTAACTTGTAACGGGGCTGTGATGAAAATACATTTCTCAAAATCCTTACCTGGGCCGGTGAATCGGGTGGGGGAGATCCGACCCGTATCTTGGCGGGGCAATCCGGACGGCCTGCGATTGCTTGATATTATCGCTTGCAACCGGTGATTTTTGCAGCCATGGCGTGGCCGATTTCTCTCTTTGCCCTTTTTTTCTAAACTTACAGATCTGAGCCTCGATTTTGTTGATTGTGTTATTTATATTCAATTTCTCTTTTATGTGCGTTTTATAATTTGATTTGGAAATTTTGGGTTGGCAAATTACTGTTGTGTCATTTCTTGATTAGGGTTTATGTAAAAGAATTTTCTTGAGATAAAGGTTTCAATTGTCAAATGAAGGCCGAAAATGATTTTCTGAGAAATGAGGATCGGAGAGCTTCACGGGCATGTTTTATGTGGGAATCTCACATTCACACCGAAGTATGTTTCATGTGGGAATCTCACATTCACACCGAGGTGTGAATGTTGGGTGTTTTAGGTGGAATAACATTCTCATCTGGAAGGCAGACAATTTTAGATTACCACCTCCACTTTACCTACTTTTATATTAATTTAACTTTTATACCCTCATTTTTTATATTTATTTTATTTTATAAATTTAAATATTTGTATTATAAAAAATACTCCCTCCGTCCCAGCTAACGTGTCCTGTTTGACTTTTTGACACTGTTCATTGTTCTACTTTGACTTGATTTTATTGCATGTATAGATTTCGAAAAAATAGTCGAGTTTGATCTTGTTAGAATCGTATAGTCATGTAGTTTTAGAATATATATTTTACATAATTTTTTGTTGTACACATTTTGAGATATTACCGGTTGAAAAAGTGCATTGGATTGTGTGCAAAAGTGAAACAAGACAAGTTAAGTGGGACGGAGGGAGTATAAATATATGAAATTTAATTTTAAAAAATAAATTGGAAAATTTTAAATTATCTAAACATATTTTTTAAAATATATATATTCTCATATTTTAATATATATTTTAATATTTTTATATATTCTCATATTAAATAAGTAACTATCACACGATAAATTACATATAAAGAATTTTCAATATTTTAAAAAATAAATTGGTTTAAATATTTTTATTGTGTAGCAAAATGACATATTTATAACATTCGTTCAATTGAAATTCAGGGACATTATGGTAAATTAATTAAAACTAGAAATATGAGATTCCCAATGTAACCAAACGCAATAATATTAAAACATCAAAAAATAAGATTCCCAGCAATCTCATATTCCCAGTAATCTTACATTCCCAGCAATCACATTCCCACTGGTAATCTAAGATGCCTCCAACCAAACGCACAAGTGTCTACCAACGTTTTCTCATATCTTAAGTTGTCTGACTCTGAGCTTTTCCCCAACACTTTAATTTTTAAATTTCCCAGATAAACCAATCTTCACCTTCATATTCTTATGCTCTGCAAAAGCACAATATTGTCGATAAAAGATATACTAATGATCAGGATGGAGAATTCAAAAGCAGCAGTCAGCATTTGATCAAGACATTCCATTTTACTTAATCAAAGGTATGTTTGTTAATCAAAATCTTAAATTACACAAGCCCATCTACAATTTAGGCAGAGAGAATAAGATCCTTGACAAAATCCAATCCCAAGATTCCACTTGTGATAGAAGCCCACTACTACTGTGCAGCCTAAATGAAATTATGATGACCATGATTCTGTAGATCCCACCTCTTTGTAACTTGTAAGTACCAAACGAACATACTCTAGGAGCTCAAGGGTGATATGAGATATACAAAAACAATTCGAATGGAAATTATATTAATGACAATCTGAGCTACAGAAAAGCCCCAAATTTAATCAAGCTAAGGAGAAACACTATTGCACAAAAAACAACACAAAATTATAGTAACTAACAATTGTATGTGGAAGAAAGGCAATTGGAATTTCATTGAAATGTACAGTACAACTATTTAAGATCAATGCTGAGGCTATCGAGAATAACTTCTTTTTCCTCATCTCCTACCTCTCTTCCTGCCCCTCCAATCTCACTCAATACTCAAGCATTTGATCGAGCACATTCAATGCATCATCAATACTTGAAATTCATATCGAATCCAATCCCAGGACAACTGATTTAAAAAAACCACTTAGATTTTAGTAGAAAAATGCAGGACTTACATTGGGTGTTAGATCCTTCCATTAGATCATCTCCAACCGAGAATACTGAACTTAAATAAAATCACATCAAAAGTATTTTATCTCCAATCGAAAACACTAAACTCAAACCCAAAATAATATATTATATAGAATACTCTCTCCGTCCATTAATTTTGGCTACCTTTACTTTTTGGGTTGTCCCAAAAAAATTACTACTTTCTATTTTAAGTAAATTAAATCAATATAAACAGGATTATAAATTTATAATGCTAATTGATCTCCACATCTTATCAACCACTTTCTACTTTATGCACAAAGTCCAATGCACAATCTTATTAAAAAGGAGTAACTTTTTATTTTCTGCACAAAGTTCAATGTATATGTTTAACCGTTAATATCTTAAAGTGAGTATAAGTAAAAATTATATAAAATATATATTTGAAAACCATATGATTAGACGATTCTAACAAGACCACATTGGACTATTTTTCTCTTCTTACGTTATTACGATAATGTTGAGTCAAAGTTAAACAATAAATAGTGTCAAAAGTCAAATGTAACCATTATAAAAGGCATTGAAGGATTAACCAAGTTTAGTTACACCACTTTAACTACTAAACATTACCACCTAAATTCTCGTGCTCAAAAGAAATAGCCAGAATTAACGGGATGGAGGGAGTATTATCTTTTTAACTCTTCAAAATCAGAATAATAGTTTTGGTATGATGAATAGTACAACAACAAACTCAAATTTGAGTTTGAGTTAAAATGGGGAAAATGCATTTTGTAGTAGTACAATTTTGGGAGCTCATGCAAAATTGTATTTTGTAGTGGCTCAACTGTGCAACAGTGTAACATTCCGACAACCCTCGCGCAATCAATTTACTACTAGTACTAGTACTACTACGGGTACGGTTATAGGACTGAATTCTTAGATTCAGCCCCCTACTGAATGTTCTGAGTTCAAACAGGTGATGTGCTAGATGACTCCCTAGTGCAAAAAATAGCAAATTCGGATAGAAGACATTTAAGTAAAGGAGATCTCCACTTGGTACCAATTATTGCAGGAATTGAGGAGTATAGAAAACCTGCTAATTATGTGATGAAATCACATTAAACATTGTAACGTGAGATTTTGCAGAATGAATAAAATAAAATTCTAATTACCTTAGCTGGCGTCCAAAAATATGTCATATCCAAAACATCAGTGCCGGACAAGCATTACAGACCATCATTCTAGGTATGTTTGACCTCAACGAGGTTCCCATTAAAGATGGTGAGACCCCGTCGCCGGTGTGTTCATTCTAGATGATGAACCCATTACAACTCCGATGGTGTGTTAATTGACAGCATTGGTGCTGGACCTGGCCGGCCGACCTTCACGGGTGAAAATTAGAATCATGTTATTCGTTTATGAACAAGAAAGATGTATCACTGTAATGTGTTTTATGGGTGTAGGTTTTGTTTCAAATTAATTTGATGTGCTGAGATTAGTATTATTGTACATAATTTACCAGATTGAACGAAAATCAGCCGGTTGCTCTGTTCGTGTACTTGTATACTAATGTTGATTTAAATTGTTAATGTAGGAAATCTGTTCACCTACTCTAGAAAGGATTTACCATATTCTCGCTGGGGAAATTAAATACTAGTGTAGAACAAAAGAGCACAGATGTCTAATAAAACCAGCACATATTTATAATCAAATCAACACATATGTAAGTAAAGAGTAAAGACTAGCACAAAAAATCATAAAATTTAAGAAATAATAATATACATTCACCATTAAAATGATTGATATGATGTGTGTGCTTGTTTTATATTATAGTGCTGAGTTTATATATGATATGTGTGCTTAT
Source organism: Hygrophila difformis (assembly GCA_030278955.1). NCBI lineage: Eukaryota > Viridiplantae > Streptophyta > Magnoliopsida > Lamiales > Acanthaceae > Hygrophila > Hygrophila difformis. The sequence continues at coordinate 23,326,248 of JAOANR010000014.1, forward strand.
TTTGTAGTATACATGTGATAATCTTATTTAACTTAATGAGTTGATTTCATTTAATGTGTGTTAGTCTTTTTTGTTTATGTATAAGCTAAACAATATGCATATATGTGCTTGGTTTATATGATGTGTTTGTTTGTTTTATATAATACATGTGATGATTTTATTTAATGTGTGTTAGTTTTTTGTTGATAAGCTGAACAATATGCATATATGTTTTAGGCTTATATGATGTGTGTGCTTGTTTTATATTTTTTATGTGCTTGATGTTTGTGCTAGTCTTTAATTTTATGTGTTGATTCGGTGATAAGTATGTGCTGTTTTTTCCACATGTTTTTATAACCATATCTTATGTTCTACAATACCATTGCGCACTAAACTTTAGTGACTTGTCTGTTGCTTGAAAAGTTCTACTATCTTACAAATGTAATTATCATTTCCATCCTTAGCATTTACGAAAAATCATCTCCCAACAAGAAAATATGTCCATCAACCTCTGCTTGTACAAAATGGCATGTCAATTGAGTGAATTCCGGTTGTTTTCCCTGCTACAGTATGCCCGAAGAAACCACCGACCCAAAAGCAAGGACAAATTCACAATATGTGAGAAGATCATTCCTGCTCCAATGTATGCCATGTTAAAATCAAAGTAAATTCTGCAGATTGGCATGAATCATAAATGTGATACAATACAACACAATGATGGTTGCAAACAAGAAGGAAAAAAAGTTGCCATCAGTCTTTACAGAATGACAAGTGTGGACATTTGCACATGTCCTGGACCTCAACCTGACAAACAATGGAAAACATGGATAAGTGCATATATCAATAGTATAAACCTAGTAATTTGTGAAGAATATTGCAACATATACATCTGTAACTTGTCAATATTACATAAATGATTCTTTTCTAATAGAATGAACTACATTAACATTGCTGATTCAAGTCTAATTTTTAAGTCCAATTCGTTTGAAAACCCTAAATCTATGTATGTAGATGATGTCGAGCCTCAAACTAAAACAAATAAAATGAATACACAAACCCCATAAGATCATCTCCAACCCACCCTGCATTTTGGCAAAAATGCAGGGTGGGAGGCAGGGTGGGTTCTCCAACCCACCCTGCAAAAATGGAGGTCCCTCCCTCTCAAGAGGGAGGGATCTACAGTGTTCCGCCCCTTTGGGCGGAACAAGGTTCACACCCGTTGGGTGTTATTTTTTTTTTTTTTTTTGTTTTTTTTAAATAGGTTTTATAAGTTTGTGAAATTGTGTTTTGACCCCCAAAGGGTTAAAATGAAATTATTGAAGTTTATTTTTTATTTTTAAAATTTATATTTTAATTCTTTTATTTTATTTGTATTTTATTTTTATAATTTAAATATATTTTGTGCATAAATATTGTTGAATCACTTAATTTAAATATTAAACACTCATTAAATAATAATAAAAACTTGAGAATTACATAAAATGCAAACCCAACATAAAATTAAATACCAAATACAACATAAACTTCAACACCTAGTACAACATAAACTTAAACACGCATAGTACAACATAAAATTCTTCACTCAATAATCACCCAAATTGGTTCCATCACCCCCACCGAAATTGCTGAAAAATTGACAAAAAAGACCCGACGAAGAATCTTCCGGTGGATTTCCCATTCGGTTGCGCATGATTTTTTCCTTCTCCTGTTTATAATAAGCATATGTAGTAGGATCTGTGATGGCACTCAAGTCTACCGACATTATTTTATCTTCTCTTTTAGCTTGATGCAATGCCATTTTTTCTTGTTGGATTGCCAATTTTTTCTGTTCAAGCGCAAAGTACTTCTCTCTTTCAACAGCATTATCCTTCATCATTGCTTGAATTGTTGTATTGTGTTCATCCAACTTGGCAAACTCAGCACCATATGCATCATCATTTTTTCTTTTGGCCTTTGCTTTTTTCACCCCCATTGGTCGTTCATGAGAAGATCCATCAGTTTCCGTAGCTAAAGGAAATGATGTTACATCAACATTATCATCAGATAAGTTAATATTAAATGATGAAATTCTAGGAGAGTCGGATGTAGCATTTTCCGATGATGATGACACATGGGTAGAGAAATTTTTTCGAGCAATTTTATGTGGATTCCTTAGTTCATTATGATCTTTAAACTTTTCTAAATTCCTCATTATCTCAAAAACATGGTCGAAATGAAATCCTTTTTTTGACCCTGCTGGATTCCTTTTGAACATGTCTCTAGCCATCGCTAACTGCACATAATAATTAAGAATTAAATATATTTGTGCACATGAAAAGCATATATAAAGAACACATAAATATGTAATACTTACAGTATCAATTTCTGATGTTCCACTCACTTTCAGGTCTTCAGCATTTTTAATACAACTCAGAAATAACTTACACTGCGTTTGGATCAACGAAAATCGACCCTCCAATGATTTTAAAGTACGATAGTGGGGAACCTCCGGTGCTACATCCTTCTTACGTTGCTCATTGAATGCCTCAACAATTCGATTCCAAAAGGCTTCCTTGGACTGGCCTCTGCCTGTAATCGAATCTTGAGTGAAATCGGAATAGATATTGCATAGTAACTTATCTTCTTCATCGGTATATGCAATTGCTCTTTTAGACATGATTTAAAAATTAAACAAAGTGAAAGATGATAGGCAAGTAAATATAAAATAGAAAGAGTTTGAAGTGTGATTTGGGAACATTTGGTTACATAATTTATAGACAAGTGAATGATGCACAAAACCCAAGTCCGGATAGGGTTGCACACAAACCCTATCATAGATTTGATAACTTGACCAATCCAAGCCATCCATTTAGATTTCTTTCTTCACAACCATTGGATGAACGATTCTTTATCCAAGAAAGTGGACAATGAATTGATTACTTGTGTCTTTATTCCAACTCCATAATGCACAAAAACCCAAGTCCGGATAGGGTTGCACACAAACCCTATCATAGATTTGATAACTTGACCAATCCAAGCCATCCATTTAGATTTCTTTCTTCACAACCATTGGATGAACGATTCTTTATCCAAGAAAGTGGACAATGAATTGATTACTTGTGTCTTTATTCCAACTCCATAATGCACAAAAACCCAAGTCCGGATAGGGTTGCACACAAACCCTATCATAGATTTGATAACTTGACCAATCCAAGCCATCCATTTAGATTTCTTTCTTCACAACCATTGGATGAACGATTCTTTATCCAAGAAAGTGGACAATGAATTGATTACTTGTGTCTTTATTCCAACTCCATAATGCACAAAAACCCAAGTCCGGATAGGGTTGCACACAAACCCTATCATAGATTTGATAACTTGACCAATCCAAGCCATCCATTTAGATTTCTTTCTTCACAACCATTGGATGAACGATTCTTTATCCAAGAAAGTGGACAATGAATTGATTACTTGTGTCTTTATTCCAACTCCATAATGCACAAAAACCCAAGTCCGGATAGGGTTGCACACAAACCCTATCATAGATTTGATAACTTGACCAATCCAAGCCATCCATTTAGATTTCTTTCTTCACAACCATTGGATGAACGATTCTTTATCCAAGAAAGTGGACAATGAATTGATTACTTGTGTCTTTATTCCAACTCCATAATGCACAAAAACCCAAGTCCGGATAGGGTTGCACACAAACCCTATCATAGATTTGATAACTTGACCAATCCAAGCCATCCATTTAGATTTCTTTCTTCACAACCATTGGATGAACGATTCTTTATCCAATAAAGTGGACAATGACTTGATTATTTGTGTCTTTATTCCAACTCCATAATGCACAAAAACCCAAGTCCGGCTAGGATTGCACACAAACCAAGTAAGGGATTTGATCCCGTGACCAATCAAAGCCATCCATTTAGATGCCTTTCTTCATAACCATTGGATGAGATATGCCATCCAAGTAATGGATCATTGGCCAATCCAAGCCATCCATTTAGATTTCATCATTCACACAACCATAGGATGAGATATGCGTTATCCATATCTTCTTCTTCATATATTCTATAAATTGATATGGGGTTTACACGAAAAATCATCCTAAACTTTCTGTTAATCACTTATATTCCAATATGAATTTCTTTAGTGTTGGTGGTGTTTCATTTCAGAGTTCATCTTCTTCATCTGATGAAGGTGAAGAGCAGCAGTTCCCATTTATGAATTCGATTGATGCAGATGAAGCAATAATGGAATCATCAATTCAAAGAAATAATCTTTTCCGGCGTTGCTTCGACATACCTCAACCAATTCACGGTGGCTCTGTTCCAGGTCATGTAGTTGTTAATCGTAATCGTGAGGAAGCAGATTTGAGATTATTTAATGATTATTTTTCAACTAATCCACTGTATGATGAACAAACATTTCGACGAAGATTTCGATTATCTCGAAGTTTGTTTCTTAGAATTGTTGATGCAGTGAAAGATCATGATATATATTTTACACAAAGACGGGATGGTCTTGGGAGGCTTGGCTTGTCTACCTATCAAAAAGCAACTGCAGTTTTCCGGGTGCTAGCATATGGTGCACCAGCGGATTCCACTGACGAATACATAAAGATAGGTGAATCAACAACTATTGAATGTGTTAAAAGATTTTGTCGTGCAGTTGTAGAGATATTTTCAGAACGCTATCTCAGAGCCCCCAATGAAGCTGATATTGAACGATTGCTTCATATTGGTGAAAGCCGTGGTTTTCCTGGTATGTTGGGTAGTTTGGATTGTATGCATTGGGAGTGGAAAAATTGTCCAACTGCTTGGGCAGGGCAATATGCAGGGCGCAGTGGAAAACCATCTATAATTCTTGAAGCTGTGGCGGATTATGACCTTTGGATTTGGCATGCGTATTTTGGTATGCCGGGAACTAATAACGATATTAATGTTTTAAACTCATCGACATTGTTTAGAGATCTTACTTCGGGTGTTGCACCTCCCGCACGGTATAACATTCAAGGAAAACAATATGAAATGGGTTATTATTTAGCCGATGGTATTTATCCTAAATGGGCCACTCTTGTACAAACTATTAGTAACCCGCGTGGCCCGAAAAAAAAATTATTTGCACAAAGGCAAGAATCTTGCAGGAAAGATGTAGAGCGCGCATTTGGAGTTCTACAATCACGCTGGGCGATCGTGAAAGGACCAAGTCGTTATTGGCATAAAAATATTTTGCATGATATAATGTCTGCGTGCATTATCATGCATAATATGATAATAGAAGAAGAACGTGATATTAGCGCGCCAATAAGAGAGTATCAAGAGGCACCGCTCCCATCCGTTGAAAGGGCAACAAATCAAGATGAATATCATCAATTTCTCGAGCGATACACTCGAATCAGAAGCAGGGATGCACATTACGAACTACGTGATGCTTTGATTGAGCATATATGGGAACAATATAGTAACTCAGATGATTAATTATGTTGTATTATTGGATTTGCGTAATTAATGTTATGTGTTCTATCTATATTATATGATAAGTGTTGTTTCGTAATATTACGAATTTATTTTATTAAAAGTATTTTTTTCATTAATTTATGTTATCAGATAATTAAAAATTACTAAATAAATTTAAATAACAATAATGATATAAAATAATAATTTAGAATATTATTGTGAAGTGGAATATGTAAAAATTATAAAATGTTGGGTGTTATTTGTAAATAAGAAAAGTAATATAAAATAATATATGAAATGGAATATGTGGGGAATATTCTTTGACCCTGCAAAAATGGAGGGTTGGGTTGGAGATGCAGTTACTGTAGCAGTCCTGCAAAAATAGAGATTTGTACTGTAGCTCCTGCAAAAATGGAGGGTGTGGTTGGAGATGGCCTAAAACCCAAGTGTGATGCTACATCTGAACCCCCAAATCTCCTCACATAACAGCCCCTCCCCCATTGGTGCACTAACCACATATATAACAACCCCCATTTACTAGCAAAGAAAGAATAAAGGGGACAAGAATGACGAAAGCGCTGTGGACAACGAGGGAGCGGCAGGTGAGGAAGAAAAAGAGGGTGGCGAGATGATGGGCGATAAAAAGGAGGTCGAGAGGTGAAAAATCAAGTAATGAAGGAGATCGACGAGAGGTGAAAACAGGCAATGCTGTAATCGAGGACGAGGGATCGGAAGAGGCCGTGTTGACGGCGTGGAAATTGGGAGAAGATGGCAAGAAGGTAGTGCGGGAGAGTAGGTTTCGTAGAATTAAGCAATACATCCATAATTTTTACGGACATACTACCTCCATTCTGGAATGTTTGTTACGTTTTGTAACATGGTACTATTCACATACAGAGTTTCACTTAAAGTTTTATCATAGTTATACAAATTAAAATATAGTCAAGTGAGATCTTGTTAGATTCGTCTCGTGGTGTAGTTTTTAAATATCAAACTTTTAGAATTTTTACTTGTACCGAACTTGAGTTATTAATAGTTTAAAAGGTGCATTGGATTGCGTAAAAAGTGGGAGTGTAAAAAAGATTTGAAAACGGAGGAAGTAATTAATTACTGTATGACAGATTGCTTTGCTTTATTAAAATTATTTAATCAAATCTTTTAAAATGACGTAATATACTACTCCCTCCGTCCCACGAATTGTGGCTCGTATTCCTCTTTGGGTTGTCCCACGAATTGTGGCCACTTTCCCTTTTTAGATAAATTTAATTAATATAAATATGATTAGAATCTTAATGGTTTCTAAAATCCCATTAAAAGTAATCACTTTTACTAATCTGCACAACTCCCAATACACTTTTATTTTTGTACACCAAGTCCCTTGCATTTCTTGAATTCTTTATATTTTAAAATTGATATAAATAAAAATTATGTAAAATATATATTCTAAATATAGACGTCTGGACGATTCTAACAAGACCACACTTGAATATTTTTTTCTAATTAAATCATTACAATAATATTTTGTCAAAGTTTAACAATAAAGAAAGTCAAAATCCATTAAAATTTTAAGCACAAATACTCACATCACTTTAACCACTAAACCCCACCACACCCCACCACATAAATGACCGTGCCCAAAAGAAACAAGATACAATTCGCGGGACGGAGGGAGCATTACTTAAACAATTACACCCAGCACATAAACAGTGTCCGAGCAACATTCAGCATGGAGCTGAATCAGTATATATATGAACCGTACCCTACTAGAGTAGGGTCTACTACCTTTTGTGTTTTTGCTTGGATTGGACCCATGTCATAATTGGGGCATTTCTTTGAACCCATCTCAGTTCTCAAGTGTGAAGACAAGGGTCTCTCTTTTACCGTCATTTATAGTAGAAGTATTCGTGTTCTCTTCTCCAACACCTTCAGTAATCAGTAGTGGAGTGTACTACTACTAACTACTGTACTTCTCTGTGTCCCCCTCTCGGCGCCGGAGGCGGCAACCATAGAGAAAAAAAAAACAAAAAAAAATCAATTCGCTTTGACTCTCCAACACAAACGTTGATATTTTCTCAGGATATTAAAAAAGCTGCTGCCTTTTCCTACTAGCTTTCTTTATCCACTGTCTCTCTTCACGGGCTCAAGAATGCTCTGCCCAAGCCCTACGCTACCTTCTCAACCACCGCACCACCACCCCCACCACCGCCACCGTTTTTCTCCTTCCCTTGCCCCGACTAAACCCTACCACATCTCCCTAATTTCCTCCCCGACCACAAAGAGCACGACGCCGCACCACCGGACCAAACCGCCAGTCTCCGAACACACAACGCCAAATCCGCCGCCCTACTCCTCCGTCACCTCTCACCTCACAGGGAGGATGGCCAAAATCCGCCGGAAGTAAATCGACCAATAGAATTACCATTGCCCAAGCTAGACCGCGAAAGGTTGCTCGAAATCTCGTTGCAGAGCCGGAGGACAGCTCAATTTCCGGGTTCGATTTACGCAAATTCATCTTCGAAACTCGTGCAGAGTGTTTTCCTCCAAGGGGAAAGGCGCAATTCCGATCACGAAGATGAAATAGATGATAAAATGCTGATGAAGGCATTAGAGATAAGGAGGAAAGTGACCGCAGAGGTTTTCAAGGAGGCAATGAGGAACGGCAGGTTTGGGATCACTTACAGTGAGAATTTGGTATCCGAACTTTCCGAATTTCTCGATTATGTGATGATCAAGGCTGTTGCAATGAAGCAATTCCCCGAATTTTCGCGGTCTTCGTACAATGTTCGAGCTAGAGCCTTCATTGATGAATCAGAACTTGTGCCTGTTATAGGGTAATAATCCCTAACGTGTGTCTCCTTTCCTTAGCAATGTGATACTGTCAAATTTGATGTGTTTTCTAGTTTAGAATGTTGATGAAAATTGTGGATTAAAAAGAACAATCTATGATGAAAGAAGTATTGTAAGATAACAAGCCCTACATGTATGCCTCCTTCCCTTGGAAATTTGATCCTGTAAATTTTGATGTGTTTTGTAGTTTAGAATGTTGATGAAAATTGTGGATTTGAACCGAACTAGCTATGATGGAAGTTTTTAATTTGGTTTATAGGTGGCTTAAGCACAACTCACTGTCCTACCGGCAAATAGGGAAGCTGATATGTGCTTCGAAAGGGAATCTTGGAGCCATTACAAGGGTGGCGGAGTGGCTTAAGACAATACACGTTAAAGGGAGGTTTATAGGTGTGGCGTTGACACGGGCTGGTGGGAATGTGTTGGAACGCCACTTAGAAGAGTTTCATGAGATTGTAGAGTATTTGGAGGAGAATGGTGTGAGGAGCGATTGGATGGGTTATGTGGTTAGTAGGTGTCCGGAGGTATTATCTTTTAGCATAGAGGAATTGAAGGCACGCACCGAGTTCTATTTGAATATGGGGATGGATAAAAATGACTTTGGGACAATGCTGTTTGATTGTCCTAAAGTGCTCGGATACCTCTCCATGGAAGAGATGAACCAGAAGGTAAAGCATAACCTAAGAACCTTTTTTTGTACATTTTTTTCCAACATTATTATTGCAATTAAATGAACCATTGACAATACGACACTTGCTATTCTTTGTGTAATGTGATCAACAGATCCTATTGTCGATACTTGTTTCATTCAAAGTTTTGACTTGGCAGAGGTCGAGCAGACAAACTATCTTTTTGTTAGAATTTATGGGTTTTGGTTGTTAAGCAGGTTTGTTAGTTCATGGTTGTTTAGGTAGCATATTTGAAAGATTTTGGTCTGAATGATGAGGAAGTGGGGAGATTATTAGCATTTAAACCACAGTTGATGGCCTGTAGCATTGAAGATAGATGGAGACCTCTGGTCAAGTACTTTTATTATCTTGGAGTTTCGAAAGATGGCATGAGAAGAATCCTCACTATGAAGCCTATGGTTTTCTGTGTTGATTTGGAGACCACCATTGCACCAAAGGTATCATCATCATTATAAAGTACCCTTGATTTTTCCTTGACCTCAGGTCATGTTGTTTTCCAGCTTACCAGTTTTAATCTTGCCCCTATAAAGGTTCAATTCCTACGAGATATAGGCGTTGAGGAAGGAGCGCTTGGCAGCATGCTCGCCAGGTTTCCTTCATTATTGACATACAGCCTCAACAAAAAAATCCGCCCTGTGGTATGCTTCCGCCCCTCCAGAATTTTCAGAGTCTTCCAGTGTTTCCATTTTCCAACTGTTTCTGTTTACAGGTCATTTTCCTGCTAACCAAGGCTGGGATTTCTCAAAAGGACATCGGGAAGGTGATAGCGTTGGGGCCGGAGCTCTTGGGATGCAGCATAGGAAATAAGCTAGATCACAATGTGAAATTCTTTTTATCGCTTGGAATAACACTTCCACAATTGGGCATGATGATTTCTGACTTCCCAATGCTGCTTAGATATAACACAGATGTTCTACGCCCAAAGTATCAATACTTGAGACGAATGATGATCCGACCACTACAGGAACTTATTGAATTTCCAAGGTATGGATGACAAACTATGTTTACTTGTGCAAATTTTACCAGACATTGCTCAGACATTCCAAGTACTGATGGTTATAGCATTGTACAGGTTTTTCAGCTATTCATTAGAAGAAAGAATAATACCAAGGCATCAGATTATGGTGGAAAATCGGATCAATTTCAAGCTACGGTACATGCTAGCGATCACGGATGAAGAGTTCAATGTAAGAGTCACGGAAGCAGTGGAAAGACGGAGAAGATTTGAATCAGGCGAGGCATACCAAAATGAACACCCATCCCAAAAGCAATGACAACACCAACACACAGCATTTTCTAGACCACGTTGACTTAGAAGATTCATCTTGTACAGTATAAGCAGCAGTGCACTGTAGAGAAACCTTTTATGTAGACAAATTTATATGATACTTCTATATTCGAACAATAAACATATCTTTGGATGTGAAACTGGATTATTTCAAAACAATTACTCTATGAAATGAAATATCTCAATTGCAATTAGCAAACAAACCAGAAGTCAATATTTTGGGACAACATAAGACATCCATGGAAGAAATCAAACATAAACTGAAACCAGTTTCAGCTATCCTTGCCAAAACTACTCACAAGCAAGTAGTTTTAGCTATTCTTGCCAAAAATAATCACAAGCAAGTACCGAAGGCAGTGCCGATCAAAGTCAAGTTGCTGTCCTTATCTTGGGAGATTCTCCAGCAGCATAGACCGGGTGAATGTCATAACCTTCCTTCGGCACAACATGAACCCACTTGCGTCCAGTCAACTTGTTGCGCTCAAATTTGACACTCCCTTCCTTCAAGGCAAACAATGTGTGATCTCTCCCTATACCAACATAATCTCCCCGATGGAAACGAGTACCCCTTTGACGCACAATGATATTTCCCGGGATCACTCTCTGCAACATATATAGCATACAACAACAGTAAATAACAAAAGCAATCCAAAGAATTCAGCAACATACATCCCCCTTCATTTCAAGCTCTTAGCCTCACCTCACCACCAAATTTTTTAACACCGAGATTCTTGGGCAAGGAGTCACGGCCATTTTTTGTTGAACCTGCTGTCTTCTTGGTGGCCCATCGCCTGAAAACCAAGCTCAATCCCTCTCCAGATGCTTCTGTGAAAAAGAAAGAGGGAGGGGGTGGAGGGGTTATAAACTGAATGACTATGAATGCATAAAGAGGTTGAAACCACAAGTTTTAAATCTAAAAATGGCGCAAAACTTGCTTCCAAGACAAAACAACACCAATTATTAAACGACCAAAAGACTTAACTCCAACAAGCCCACTGCCCATGAAATTGAAATGCCAAAAATATAAACAACACAGAGACTTGATGGTTATTACAATCAACAAAGCCCACAGAAAACAGAGCCAAATACACCGCCAGAAATCCTGTAACATCGAAATGAGAGGGAGCTGCCTGTTGTTTTTACAGTTGAAATTAAATGGATGGATGATGGTAACTTGTGAACACAGACATTTTATTCATTTTTACAATGCAGCAATTAACAATTTAACATAATGGCCGGAAAGCATAGGAAAAGAAAATTCTCACCGCCGGCGGAGCAATAAACAGGAGGGCTCGTAATCAAATCCCTAATGCTTAATCTTCTAAACAAAGATGCCGCGGAATTCATCTTTTTTGCTAACTATTACAACAAAAAGAATACCTGAATTTGGAAAACAAAACAAATAAATCGGATTAGCGAGGAAATGCTAAAATCAAGCAAGCAAGGATTATCATTGCATTTCAACAAAATTAATGGAGGGATTTCGTCGAATAGCTTAGAATCAGTGGCGATTCCAGGACTTAGAACTATGGTGTGCAAATTTCAATAGAAAACATAAACCAATAATCATGTTAATTACAACACTCGTCCACGCACTAATATTTCTTGAAAAAATTCATAATTTGATCTATATTTACTTCATCTAGTATTTCTTTCTCAACATAAGACAAGCAAAAAGAACATTGGAGAAACCTGTTATAGCCCTCTATTAATACACATACAATAGTTACCAACAAATAAGCTTCGAATAGTTGAGTTAAAGTAGCAGAACAAATGTGAACCCATATTGAAAAATATTCTGTGCCATCCTCTAAACAACTTCAAATACATAAATTCGATCTCAGCCAGTTTACCAGAGCCCATCAATTCCTCAAAACCCATAATAACATCACTACAGTCTACAAATTAGACCACAAACACATACGCACTGTTAAAATTTTAAAACTCAAAGCTATATAAAAGTATAAAACAAGGAGGGACAACTAATTATGTGGGTCTGTGTCTGGGCAATCCCAAAATTAGATAAATGAATCCAATGGATAGGGGTCTTGTGTTCACTAAATAATAACCATAATAATCTATATAAACTACTCAATCTTATCACCAAACACAACTTCTCCATGAGAATCCCCTAGCCTTCAGCAAAGAATGGATCTGCAATCTGTCACGATACACGCGTGAGTGGATTTAATTGTCAATTTCATGAATTATGTTACCTGATTCACGAGGGCTCTTCTGGGCGAAGAGGCGGTGAGCGTGAGAGATAGCTGGTGGATGGAGCAGAGGCGAAACACAGAAGGGGGCATGAGCATCAGCGCGAGAGAGCAGGGAGGAAGGGCGCGAGAGGGAGCAGGGAAATAGACCAAGCAGAGGGGGCGTAAGATCGAAGGCAAGACGGGGGCACGAGACTGTGAGAGGGAGCGGAGCGGCTGAGAAAGAAGTCTGGAGCGGAGCGGCGTTGAGAGGAGAAGGGAACAAGAAGTAAAAAGAAAAAAAAAAAGTATAAAAACCGACCGGAATATCTTATTAGTATCGGCCATTATATTTTGGTTAGGTAGAGTGTATTCAATCGAGACTGTTTTGGATTTCTAAAGTTGGGGTTTATTCAATTTAGATTTTAAAAAGTATTTAAAATTTTCAAAATGTCTCTAAAATTCTAGAGGCATTCAATACAGATTTAATTAGAGGTATTCAACAGTGCATGGATTTTAATTCTTTATAGATTTTAATGAATTCTCTTAAAAGAATATAACTGAACAAAATTTATGTAAAATCAACCAGACTCTACATGGATTCTATATAAATCAGTCAACTCTATATGGAGTCTGTGTCTGTGGATTTAAACCCACCGACATTTTAAAGTCTATAAAAATCTAATAAACTCTCAATCGAATACACCCCCTATAGGAATAATTGCAAAAAAGGTTCATTTTCTTATCATTTTCCCCGATTCGTCCCATTCGAATTTTTATTCCCTATTAGTCCGCTTCGTATGCTAATGTAATACCCAGGAGAATGACTTAAATGGAGTGAGATAAGCTACTCATACCAATAAGATATCTTTCTTTCTTGGTAACCATCCCATAAGACTCAAAAGTTAGGCGCGCTTGCCTTGGAGCAATTCTAGGATGGGTGACCTTCTGGAAAGTCTCCCATGGTATGCGTGAGTGAGGGCAAACACACTGGAAAGAGCTCATGTTGGTTTGTGGGGTCAGCCTTTCACTCTCAAGCCAGCAACATCTAGAGTAGCACCCTGCCTTTCCACTGCGCCGAAGATGGGGGTGGGGGTGTTACAGCTAATTAAAAACAAATCTGTCTTAAACTCACTAATCCAAGTCAATTATAGATTTAAACGAAAAAATTATCAAAAACATCTATTTTCTTGTCCTTTTGTCTGAATCCGTCCTATACAACCTTTTGCAAGATAATTAGTTCCAACTGTTGTGACCATTACATTAAGTATATTTTACTTTTGTGCATTATATTTTGTTCTTTTTATTTCTATAGTCTACATTATACTGTCAAAACAACAAATAAGATGTTTTCAATGCATAACATATTCTCATGAGAAGAATATGTAATGCTTCTAACTAAGTTTCATGGTGTTCTCATGAGAAGAATATGTAATGCTTCTAACTATAAGTTTCATGGTGTTTGACAAGAGAATATGCTATGCATTGAAAACATCTTATTTGTTGTTTTGACAGTATAATATAGACTATAGAAACAGAAAAGAACAAAACATAATGCACAAAAATAAAATATATTTATGCAATGGTCACAACAGTTTGAGCCAATTATTTGCAAAGGTTGTAGAGGACGGATTCAGACAAAACAACAAGAAAATTGATGTTTTTGTTGGCAATTTTTCCGATCAAGTCTCTAATTGACTGGATTAGTGAGTTAACGTTTAGGACGGATTTGGTTTTAGTTAGCAAATGAAGCGAACTAATAGGGGTAAAAAATTCGAAGGGAACGATCGGACAACAATGACAAGAAAATAGACATTTTTTTGCAATTGTTCCTTTTGGTTTAGCCCAATATTCCAAGTGGTCAAGTCTCACAACTTCCAACATTCACTTAAAGTTTGGAGGTTCGATTCCCATCGACCATATACTCCTCCCATTTATTTCATTTGTAATTTGTGTGGCATGAGTTTCCACTTTCCACGATTATTTCCTAATCTGTATAGGCAGTTCAGCTAATTTAAAAAAAAAAAGTATGCTGAATCTAGTTTGAGTTTAAAAATGACTTTGAATAATTAAAGGGGTGAAACTAATTAGTTAAGCAATAATTTTTAGAAATAAATTTTAAAAATTATTGCATTCATTAAAAATTAAAAATTATATATAATTTTCTTTTCTTTTATCATTCATCTATTAATTTTCCTAAAAAGATAATTATTTTTCTGATACCATTTAATTTTTTTTAATCCGCCACTGTTCACAATAATTTTGTTCATGAATTTTAGAACAAGAAAATATTTTTTGAGTTGCAAAGGGTGCATATCATGAGTGAAAATAATTTTCTGAGTGATTTTTTTTTAAAATTTTATTTTTGGTGCAACTTTACTTCAACATATTTGGATAAGTTTTGGCTGTGATTTAGACATATTATTAAATTGCTGATAAAAAATTTACCTCAGCTTCTTAAATTACCTCTCATCAATAAGAGGTGAAATAAATAAGTGATAAAAGGTTCTACATGGCCTCTTAGTTTATGAAACACTACCTAAATATTTTGTTAGTGGTGTTTTGTTTTGTTTAAAAACTAATAGTATAATTTAATTTGATGACAAAGGTTATGAAATTTTGGACAATTGAAATACTCTTTCCAGATGCATTTTTTTTCAGTTTGAATTTTAAATTATTTATTTTTATTAGTAATAATTCATGAATTCTACCCCCCCCCCCCTTTTTTTTTTTTTTAAATCTATGGATTATTTTAAATTCATATAGAATTGATATAACTTTTTTTTTAAAAGAGGAAATGAATTTTTTAGGCCATTACAAGGCACCATTTCCACATTTGGGCCATTATGAAATCAATTTCCAATTTTAGGCCATTAGAAACCATCTTTGACCAAATTAAGGCCATTTTGACTATTTTGACTTTTTCAAAATTCAATTAACCCTACCAACTTTTACTTTATTTCATTTTGACCCCAGATTTTAGTTTCTTCATTATCATTAGTCCAATATCAGCCCATCATGCTTCCGATAATTAAATTAAGCACTAAACTTCATACCTTGGCTTTGACCGCCTTGCTGCCGGGTTTCCTAAGCTCCGGGATTTTACGGACTTCCTCCAACCACGTAGCCGCGACCGATGGTTCACCGATTCTTGGCTCCTTCAGCAACAAACAGCACAGTCCTATTTCGTTTCCTACCTTAGGACGTATCAAGATATGAATAAAGGGTTTTAATTATATTATCGGGATATTTGGAAGCCTGGATTTTACTGAAGAAATATTAAAAATATTATTTAAACATAATTTCCCCTAATGGAGAAGACAGACACTTAGTTCCTCATGGAGGATACAAGACTCTTGGGGGAATACCCCATACTTTTACAGACTCGAAAGGAAATATGCAGAAAGAGAAATATTACAAATACTTTGAAGAGTTGGGAGGAATTTTTGATGCCTTCCATCTGCTTCAAACTCCTTTATTTATAGGCGCCCGCGGACTTCAGCCCCGGATTCCAATCTTCCTCTAAATCCTTGTGACGTCACTGCGTTCGTCACTTGGCCTTAATTTCCACCGGCTACATTATTGTCCTTTTTTGAATTATTGCGTTAGGTGGCTTTTGTCAACTTTCCACCTTCTCTTGTCGGCCACTTTCTGCCAGCTACTCTGCCCTTCTTTGTCGGCTTTTAATTATGAGTGTTGCCGACACCTCTCTTTCTTTTACATCCAACTAATCTTACTTTGGCTTGTGAAAGTTTTTTGGACGTTTCTTCCCTTTGTCCTGTTCGGGTCCGGATTTTTTCTGGGTTACCCGGATCTTTGTACCGAATAGGGGTTTCTCCTGTTCTGCACAATATGGGCATATGTGGTTATCCCATTGGCCAACATGCATCATGTTGCATGCCTTTTTTCTGGTAGACTCGGTTGCTGGCAACTTGTTTTCCCAGATGAGTAACCTCTTCTTTTCGAATGAGGTTTCCGCAAACTCTGTGCTTTTCCCTGTTAAAGAATTAACCAGGAACGATCCATTTAAATTGTTTGAGAATATTTTAAACGGATATTTAACCTTTTCCATCTCGGTGAGACAGACCCAGAATCCCCATGCTCGTCGGGTGGAGATTTCATCTTCGCTGATTGAAGATACCAATGGTGCCTTCTCATCCATAGACTTAACTCTGTTGAAGGCAATCATATCAGGTCTCTGTAATTTAATAAATTGAAAGACCGGATAAGAACCTTTTCCGACTATTTCTGGTGCCGCTGAAATGAACTTAAGCTCCAGAATATCTCCTCTTTGCAGGTGCGGGTTGTTCTGCCATGATTCGTGCACCGCACTACTTATCCATCCCGGAAGTTTTTCGATTTCCGGAAACCCTGGTGATGTAGTATGAACAGATGTTAATGCTCCAAAGTCATACCACTTTCGAACCTCTTCTGGTTTCGATCCTTCGAGCATCCATACCCTGTTGTATCTCCCGGATGTCTCGATTACTGTTTTGCTAGGGTTAATTCCCGTTTTGGAAACCAGTTGTTCCCATTTTCCTTGGTAGTCCAGCCAGGCAGTAGATAGGACCTTCTCGTCTGAATTAACCTTAGAGGTGCCTGTCATTGGCCTAAGGTTAATTTCTTCCTCTTTCACCCCAGAGGCAGTGGGTTGACTTGAGCTTTCGGAAATGTGACTTTCCTCTTGCTCAACATTTTTGTCGGTATCCGACAACGGTTCCTTTGAAGCAGTGCTTGAATCTGCTTCTTCATATGTGACCACTTTAGCTTTTTGGGCACATTTCTCTTTGTTTACCAGGGAGGCTGACGCTTTCCTGATTGGCTCTAATACTGTTTCCCATAGTGCTGTCATTGCTATATGGGAGGTTCGTATATTGTTGCGGACCATGTCCACATCGCTCTGTTGTATTTGGCCAGCTGCTCGTGCATTGATCTCGAGCTGTCCAAAATGCTTCGATAGCTCCTCTAGGTTTTCTCTGAGGTGCCTGAATCTCGTAATGATGGAATCAGCTTCAAATGCTTCCATCTCTCGTTAGGAAATCTGCAAGAACATTTTCATGAGATTTTATAACATCAATATCATAAGTATAATATTGACATTCAGCTTGCCATCTGATAATACGAGCTTTTTCAATTTTTGATTCAAGTTTATTTTTTAAAAAAGCCCTAACATTAGTATTATCAACTTTTAATACAAATTTCTTTGCAAGTAAGAATAAAGGCCATTTTTTAAATGTTTTCCATACTGCAAAGAATTCCTTTTCGTTAATATGCCAAAGTTTGGCTTGTTGTTCAGTGAACAACCCTCCTGTATATCTACAAGGTTCTTGACCCGTAGTTGTTTTTCTCATGAGCACTCCTGCCCATCGAAAATCATTGGCGTCTGTGTAGACTACCAGCTCATCCTCATCCTGAGGTATCGCGAGTTTTGGCAAGCTATTGCAGACTTGCTTTAGTTCACGAATTCTCTTGGTATGGATTTCTTCCCATTTCCATCTAGAGCTTTCAGTCTCTTTCAGGAGTGGTCTAAAATCCTTTCTATATTTTGCAAGGTCTTTAATAAACATACCCGCAAAATTTACAACTCCTAAGAAACTCTGTAGTTGTTTCTTGTCTTTTAGTATATCAGGAAAATTGCGGATTTTCTCCACAATATGTTCCTGTAACTCTATTCCTGCTTCATCAATTTGAACTCCCAAGAATTCAATTTTGTTAGCAGCGATAGTGGCCTTTTTCTCAGAGAGAACTAGACCTTCCCTGTGACATGCATCAGAAAATATTTCAAGATGTTTAATATGCTCTTTAATATTTCGAGATGCAATCAGAATGTCATCTATGTAGACGAACATAAACTCTAGATAATCCTTAAATAGATTATCCATCTTTCTTTGTAATATCTGAGGGGCATTAGAAAGCCCCATTGGCATAACATTCCAAATATATTGCCCTTGTGGGGTGGAGAATGCTGTGAATTTCTTCGACTCATTCTCCATCTTAATCTGATAGAAACCAGATTTGCAATCAAATTTAGAAAACACTTTAGCACCTTTGATGCAATCAATTAAGTGTTCTCTACTCGGAATGTAATAACCATCAAACTGTATTATTTTGTTAATACCTTGATAGTTTATTACCAACCTGGGTTTACCTCTCTTTATTTCACCGTGGTTTCTTACCAAGAATCGAGGGCTACTATAGGCTGAGACTCCAGGCTCGATGAGTTTAAGATCAATATGCTCCTTGATAATTTGCTGCATATCTTTCTTATCCTGCATATTCATTAAGATGGGTTTGTATCGAACATACTCATATTTATATTGTTCTTTTACCTGTAGAGTAGCTTCGATCTTGTTTTTATCCCACCATGCCAGAGGATCCTCGTTAAAGTTTCTCTGGATAAGTCTTTTGACATTTTCGAGGGACAATTTAGTTTCCCCATCAATGTCTAGTGAAGTTATATTTAATGACTTCATTTCCTGCATTGCTTCTTTGAGGTTTATAATTTCCTCAATAGAAGCTTCATCAAATCCTTGCTGTCTAAAAGACAACAAAGCCTTACCAAACTTTCTTTTATCCTGCATTTTTGGATGGGTTAGTTTGGCATCATTATCACCACGTTTGCTGCGAAATAATATAGGCATTAACCTGTTGAATGCCTTTTCCCTGCGCAACACATGTATCTCATTTCCACAACTTGTGGTAAATATTAACAAATTTCTTTTGTTATCTTGAACATATTTTGTAAAGGATTGTATAAAATTGTTCCCTAACAAAATATCCGCTCCTGTGTCATGAAAGTAAATAGGAGGCGTTTTTACCTTATACCAAGGTGTACCAAATGCTCCTCCAATCATGATATTCGCTTGTCGAATACCCTTATTTAGTACTAAGATTTTTTGGGAAAAATCTCTTCCTGCAATAATGGGTAATGATTCCATAGCTTCGCTAGGGAAAACTCCTGGTTTTGCCGTGCAAATACCTGATCCTGAATCAATATAAGCTGCGAAATATTCTGACTTATATTCTTCATATATTATCCCTACTGAGATATAAATGGAGAATGGACTTGTCATTTAATTCTGATGGTGTGACCCTTCAGATTAAATTCTATACCATTATCTTTTCTTACCCATGGTTTATGATTTTCGAGAAAACTTAATCCCAAAATCATAACCCCATTGTCTTTTCCGGCGGTGCCTAAGACTCTGATCTCGTGTCCTGCAATTTCAATTGTTCCTTCATAGGTTCCAATTGATGGCTGCTGCAAGTAGTATAAGTCATCACATGGAAAACGGTTAATCTTTTCAGTGATGTCGAATATTACTCGTATTTCTTTCCATCCTTCAGGGCATTTTATCTTTATATTATCTACCCCAATGGATTGAGGAGTTAGATCTTTGATGAACTCCTTCCCTTTATATGCCATAATTCTGTCTTCCGAAAAAGACATACGGCTTGCGTACTCAATTCTAGCACTCGTTGATCTGTCTAGAATTGGATGATCTCTTATTTGGATGTCTACTCCTCCTAACCTTGGAATCTGGGTAGGATTTGGAGTCATGACTTTAGCAAATTCCTTGAAAATTCTAGGAATTTCTATATATTCTTTCC
Organism: Hygrophila difformis; assembly: GCA_030278955.1. Taxonomy (NCBI): domain Eukaryota; kingdom Viridiplantae; phylum Streptophyta; class Magnoliopsida; order Lamiales; family Acanthaceae; genus Hygrophila; species Hygrophila difformis. Next base: position 23,346,298 of record JAOANR010000014.1, read on the forward strand.
TGAGAAATAAGTCAGAATGATGACTACTGGAAAGTGCATAAGAGATTCTATAAGTTATAGAATATGGCCTGTTCCCTTCTTTCATCAGATCTTTTCTTTTAAAATCCTGATGAAGGGTTAGAACTCTACTAAAATCTTGGTCAGCTAAGTTATAGGAAATTCTGGGATGTATGTCAAACATTAACTTCCCAGCATATAAATTTCCTACCATAGTTCCAAGAAGACCATCTCTAAGGTTATTGATTCTTCTATCAGTGACTGATAGATGCAATTCAGAATCAATGCCTTCTTTGAAGGTTGCCTTAATTACTACTTCAATGGCTCCTATGTGGATCCATTTCATAGTAATGGCGATTTCCTCCTTCATTCTGCTTAATTCCTCAAGAATTTCTTCTTTAGGAATTAATTGCATATCCATAACATTACAAGTAAGTTCCATAGGAATTGCAAACTCACCTGCACTTACCTTGTAGATGATGTTATGTCTTCTCTGGTTGAGTCCCATCTGGTTAAGAACTCGTCCAATCCCGCCAATTCTGAATCCGTCATATGGGCTGAGGTTGGAATCTTGTCGCATTATTCTTTCCATGGTTCGATTCGAGATCGTCATCCTTGAAAAGAATCCAGACAGGTTTTCAGTGGTTTGAATCCTGTCTTCTTCAGTCAGACTCGGTTGAAGATCCATCTGAATATGAGTCCGAGTCACTTCTTAATTCTTCCTCGTAGATGCTTTCATCCGAGGGGATGTCCTCAAACTGATAGACTGGTACCAGCTTTCCATGGTAGACTGCTTCCACGATATCCTCCGTGGCTTCGTACATTCGTACCTCACGATTCTGAGGGCAATCGGGTGAGATATGACCTCTGGCTCCACACTTACAACAGTTGCAGTCCTTGAAACTTTCGTTGGCTCGGGTATGGGCTCGTCTGAATGTTCTCTTGGACGTCGTTCTCCCCGTGCTCCTTGCTGCTGAGCTAGTTGAACCTTGGGATGAACTCTTCGTCGTTCCCGTTCTTTGTCCAGTTTTGTATGATCTGGCCTTGCTCTTGGACCACCATGCTCTTCTTCTTCGGAATGGAGGTCTTCTGAAACTCCTACTGTATGAGCCCCGACTCTTCTTCTTTTTCCTCTTTTCTCCTGATTCTCCTATAATTGTTGGAAAATCGTTATTTTCACAGCAAAGAGGAGTTCTTTTTATTTTACCTCTTAGTCTCTTGATGTTCTTTTGGGCTGCTGCCTGTTGACACCATTCTCTGAGCTTATCCTTTAAGAAGGACATTCTTCGAGCTATTGAGTCCACTGTACCAGGGGGTACTGTGTACGATTGGATCAACATTTCTCTCCATGGGCTGCAGATCTTTGCAAAGAACATGGGACATGCTACTTCAGCTGTCATTTCACTCCGAAAATAGTATTTACGGAACCAGTAGATATATTCGTCTACTGCGCAAATACTTCTTAACTCCATACCCAACAGTGCTTGGGTATAGACTTTGATTTTTTCTGTTCTCTGTTCTTCAAAATAACCATCTCCTACAAAATGGGTTTTGAATAAGAGGCCAAACCTTTCGCAGATTGTGCTTTTGGATTCTCCTTCGAGTATTTGCTCCTTTAAAGCAGCCGTGGAGTTTTTCCAGCCCAGCTTTGCCGATCCTTCGAGACTCAGCTCTATTAATCTGACAAAGTTTTCTTTATCGAGTTCCAGGGTGGTTGCTGCAATCTTCATTGAAGCTACCCATTCATCGATCAGGTCTTCGATGTTTCGGAAGTCGATAACGTCGAGGTTTAGTGTTATGCCATATGGATTTAATGGTTGTAACATCGTCTTGGCCCACGGTGTGGATTCTGGTGCTCTACTTGGGTTCCGTCCTGGGTTTCGTCTTGCATTAAGATGCACCTCAGGATACCTGTTCATGTAGAAGTCTGTACTTTCTCTCATTGGAACATCAGGCGGTCCATCGTGGGTCACGTTGGATCCTGATCCTTCCGCATAACCCAATTGAAGGACTTCATTGGGTTTTACATTAACCAGATCCATAATCCCAAGTTGGGAAAATGATTCTGCTAATTCTTGTAGATCTGATAGATCTGCCCTGGAAACACTCATTCGACTGTTTTCAGGAGATCGATCATAAGCTCTTCTTGTGATTTCTGCTTTGGAACCATAGTTGCTTTACCCTTTTGATGTAAAGCTTGTACTGGTCCGAATGCATCTCTAATATTGGCTTGGTTATTCTTGGAAGATCCAGAAATATCCTTCTGCCTTTTCTTGATATCCGAAATGTCAAATTTCAGATTCAAAATTTCTTTCTTTAGATCTTGAAATACTTTCAAGATCTCATCTGTTGTCTGATTCAAGTTATCTATTTTCCCAGGTATAATTAATACCCGGTTACCAAAATCTTGAATCGTCTTTTGGATTTCTCTTAAGTCTTTTGATGACTTAGAGCTATCCGGATCAATTTCTTTCCAGTCCGTTCCTCTCATTTTTAGGAAAGAAACTGATTTTGATAATATCTTGTCCATGGGACAAGTTCAAGAAATTCCTTTGGAATTTTCTATTTTTTATTTCCAAAATTTGGAAATAACTTGTGGGTTTCAAATTAGTTGAATCCATTAAATAATTAAATCTTCTCCATTAAGAAATAAAATATTATAAATAATATAATTAATATGTTCTTCAATAAAACCTAGGCTCTGATACCAATTTTCAAGCGCATTGGGTGTCATTTATATAGTGAAAACTTAAGTATATTGACAAAGGACTAAAGTAAATAAAGTCAAACTTTCTTGGGGTTTTAATGAAAGAAAGGAAAAGTTGTTGGGAATTAATTAATTTTCAAATTGGTCCTTATGGCTTAATTTCATTCAACATGTGTTCGTAATGGCCTAATTCTGGAAATTCAACTTATAATGGCCTAAAAGTGGAATAGACTCCTTGTAATGGCCCTTTTTATTACTTTCCCCTTTTTAAAAAAATCCAATAAAATATTGTCTTGTAGTACTGTCGAATTTCATGAGGTATAGTCATATATAAAATCTATAAAAATCGCAAAAATATAACAAAATATCAATTGCAAACACCTCATTAGTTTGTCGAGTAAAATTTAGGCCGATGGGGCACCAAGAAATGGCTTGAATGATTTCGAAAACACGAACAACATTATAAACCCGCAAAATGCATCAATCAATTAGCGAATCATAATTGTCATTATTTCATTCTGAATCATTCTTATTATTTCAATCTCAGACAATCAATACACTGTGGCACAACAATAATTTAATTTTGAAACTATAACACAGCTCCAACAGTTTCTCCAAAGAAAACAAGCGACTGCTACAATCCACAGGACGACGTTATTGGCGACTGCAGTCATCACATCAAGGCTTAAACAAGATTGGGGTTTTGCACACCCAAAGATTGTGATTTCGGTGGAGGCGGCGTGACGGGCACGGGCCTGCCATGGTTCAATGGATTCGGTCCTGAAGGTACAATTCTCAACGAACGAAGAATAGGGTTTGATAACTGCGACATACCAAAAGATTGGGCTTTCGATGAAGGAGGCGTGACGGGCGTGCCATTGTGCAATGGATTCGGTCCTGAAGGTACAATTCTCAACGAATGAGGAATAGGGTTCGATAACTGCGATACACCAAAAGATTGTGCATTCGATGAAGGAGGCTTGACGGGCGTGCCATTGTGCAATGGATTCGGTCCTGAAGGTACAACTCTCAACGAACGAGGAATAGGGTTTGATAACTGCGACTCACCAAAAGATTGTGCTTTCGATGAAGGAGGCATGTCGGGCTTGCCATTGTGCAATGGATTCGGTCCAGAAGGTACAACTCTCAACGAACGAGCAATAGGTTTTGATAACCGCGACACACCAAAAGATTGTGCTTTCGATGAGGGAGGCGTGACGGGCCTGCGATTGTGCAATGGATTCGGTCCTGAAGGTACAACTCTCAACGAACGAGGAGTAGGGTTTGATAACCGCGACACAACAAAAGATTGTGCTTTCGATGAAGGAGGCGTGACGGGCCTGCGATTGTGCAATGGATTCGGTCCTGAAGGTACAACTCTCAATGAACGAGGAGTAGGGTTTGATAACCGCGACACAACGAAAGATTGTGCTTTCGATGAAGGAGGCGTGACGGGCCTGCGATTGTGCAATGGATTCGGTCCTGAAGGTATAGTTCTTAATGAACGAGGAATGAAGTTTGAGACTTTCGACACACTACTCAACGAACGAGGAATAGGGTTAGATAACGGCGACACACTTAAAATTTTTGAGTCATGTTGAAGACTACAAGAAAATGCTGAGAAAATGATGACGAAAAAGAGAAGCATTTGTTTCACCATCATGTGCTTGTGCGGGAAGCTAGGAATGTTTGAGATGTGTTATTGTGTGGGAGGGTACATCTTGTTAGGGTTTAAATAGGTGCCAAAGTTTGTGTTTTGTATGTTTATAGAAACGTATGTACCAATGAACGCAATAATTTGGAAAGTCTACTTATGGTAATGAAACTTATTTCCCATAGATTCTAATAAAAATTGATTAATTAAAAATTTCACATAATTTTTAAACTAGTTTGGTTTCTTTTATTACTTATTCTCTAGATACTAAACAATATAGTATCATTTTTAATATTTTCAAAATAAATGTAATACTACTATATAAAATTTAATATATATAATTAATTTTTATATCTGTGTATAACTAAAATTAGTACATACATTATAATTCCAACCTAAATAACTCAACTTTTAAATTGTCGCAGAAAATAACCGTTAAGATTAAAATTATACATGCATATAATTAAAATAATTATTAGAGCTATTAATTTTTTTTGGCCATGAGAATGGGTCATTTCTTGATTTTGGTCATTATTTTTCCATTTAGAGTTTTAGGTTACTGCAAGGATGTCGTACCCAGAGAAAGGAACAAAGCGGGCCGCGTGTTGTCTACCACGCGCCAACATCCTTATGGCCCAAAAGTAAAAATCAAATCCTTCTGGTTGTTTATTTAAGTTTTTTATATAATTAAAATAAATAATATTTCTTCTATTATGTCTAACTTTCCTTTTTTTATCCGCCGAATAAAATAAAAATAATATTCCTTCCTTTTTTAATTTATGTTAGCAATCGAAAACTTCAGTAGTTGATGTTTCTTTCCAAAAAAATTCATTTTTACTTTGGTTCTCTTTTGTTTTATTTTTATTTTTTTGAAAGCTCAAGCTATACAAATTACAAAAGGGATATAGGGAAGGAATATGGGGCCGGGAGGAAAATCGAACTTCCAACCTTACGTTAAGTGTCTCTAGTGGGAAGGCACACATTGGTGTGACAGGGTAGTACCAGGGCATTGAGCAACTTTATTTAGCAGTTTGGCCTCGAGATGTGTTTTGACGCATTATTATTAAGTGGTTTTTTTATTCAAAAGACTAAAAAACAAAAGTGAAATATAAATAATGGGATGGAAGAAATTAAATATTATTTATTTTAATTACATATAAATAAAAAAAACAAGAACTTAAATAGGTAATTAGAAGAAGACGAATTTTACTTTTGGAACATAAGGATACTGGTGCCTAGAGTGTTCCAGCGTTTGAACAATATGCGGCCCGCTTTGCCCTTTTTCTGTGTTCGACATCCTTGTAGTGGCTCAAAATTGTAAATAAAAAATAATGACCAAAATTTGAAAATGACTCATTATGATGGTTTAAAAAAATTATTATCTCTATTTACAATACTGAATTAATTGAAAATATTCAATTATATAGGTACTTGCTAATATATATATAATACACACACACTGACACACATACTGATAATTAAGTTCAATATTCAATCTTGGTATTAAAATTTTAGTTGTAATTATAAAAAGAATAAAATAAAAAAACGATATCATATTAATTACTGCATGCATTAGATAATGAATTATTAAAATTTATCTTTTGAGATAAAACTTTTAAATGAACTTGTCTGAAATTTTGAAACGGGTGTTTCGAAAATTTTAAGTCATTTCCCATTGTTATGCAATGTAATCTGTGAATGATTACCTCCGATAATTTGGGTTTATTAATTTACTAATTATTGATTATTGCTAATCACATTTAATTTTATGATGGCCGGCTTGTCAAATATACGTATAAAAATTTATAATAATGATGGATATATGGAAATGGTCAAATGATATAGAAGGCAATGCATATATTCCTCCTAAATATATTTTTTTTGGGTAGATATTCCTCCTTAGTATTGGTAATGAAGAGAAAAATATTGTAATTTTTTTTGGAAGGGCAAAAATATTCTATTTTAGATCCCTTTCTTTACAAATGATTTCCTATAATTATTTTACTGGCAAATTGCAACGACATTGTTATAACTACCTTTTTCGATTGGATTCTCCCTTAATATATAAACTTATCTAAAAACTCTATAAACATGTGTATATATGCATTGTTAATTTGCGATAAATACTACTCCATTTGTATTACCACAAATGTTACATTTGAAATTTTGACATTCTTTATGATTTAACTTGTACTCAATTTTATGTTAAGTATATAATAAAAAAAAATACAAATAAGTTGGGTCGTGTCAGATTTATTTAATTTAATTCACACCGTTTTAGAATATATTTCATTTATATAATTTTTATGTTTACACATTTTAATATATTAACAGTTAAATAATTATAATGGAATTCCATCTCTAAAATAAAACATAACATTTTTGTGGGACAAAGGGGGTGAATGGGTGATGCACTATATATGTGAATGACACTGTCTAGCCTCAAAATATGTTGGAAATCCTTTAAAACTAAGCATGTTACCTATTTCAAGTATACTTTTCATATTATTTTGCATGATTATCGTATTTTTGAATAAATTGTTTGCTTATGCTTTCTAAATAATATTTTCGCTATCCCAATTAATCATCGATACTTTGCAGGAAATGATTGAAAATGAGTATTAAACTTTGTTATTTTATGTTTTTTGGAAGGAGGATAGCGCGAAAAAGTGTAGTTATTCACCCACCCACGCACCCAAAGAGATCTATGCGGCGATCATGCATGGTTGTATACTTAGAAACAAAAAAATAAAAATAAAAATAAAATTGATTTGAAGTTTTTCAATAACAAACTTCGTGTTCATGCACGTGTATGCCCAGATGCACCTGTTCATGGGTATTTTTTGAAAACATTATAAAATGTTTTTAATTTTCAATGGTTTTTTTTTTTTTTAGAATTCAGTATCATATCTCATTAAAAAAACCAATACCAATTCTTACAGCAAGCCAAAATCTAATGGGAAGGACTCCCCACTCCTTCATAACAACACAACTATCACTAATACAATTTCAACTATCTGTCTGCTACACGCTCTGATATCACGAAGGAATCCACCCTCACAATCAGTCTACCACAATCTAGAACCAAGTCTCATTTCCCCCCTCGCCGGCAGCTCCCTCTCTTGCTAATTGATCCGCGACACTGTTACGTTCTCGTAGAATATGTTGAAAATTTACCTTACCCGCATATTTCAAAATCACGACAATCGGATCAAGGAGATAGTGCAGCCTCCATGGAACATTGTCCGGATTGTTGATCCATCGCACAACATTACTTGAATCACATTCAAACATTATCTTCGGAAGAGGAAAACCTTGATCCCTAATTAGTGCTTGGCAAACCCGATTTATGGCGGTCAGCTCCGCTTCTGAGGAATCTGAAAAACCAATGCTATCTGCAAGCTTATAAATCACCATCCCATCTTTGTCTCTAATTACACCGCCCACTCCAGCCGGCCCCGGATTGCCCAAGGATGATCCGTCGGTGTTAATCTTCCACCAGCCATCCCTAGGCCTTTCCCATGCCAGTCCATGCCTAGGTACCTTCATGCTAACTCTTCTCCGTTGCAGCATCCCCTTCGGGAAGTTGGTGTCCAAGCCTGCTATGCTAACATCTACATCACCCTGCATCGCCCTCCACCAAATACTAACTCTCCACTTGATTTCTTCTATCACCTCCCCAATGTTGAAAGATTTATCTGTGAAAACAATCTCATTCCTTTTCTTCCATACCGTCCAAACGATAGACATTCCAGTTAAAATCCAAGCATCCCTTTCTCCTTGTTTCAACCTAGTGTCAAACCACCCTCTTAGCAAACATTTCACATCCCCAGGTAATACCCAACCAACACCAAACCAAGCCACCCCTTGGTACCACAATTTACCAACAGTTTCACATTTACAGAATAGATGATCAACATTCTCACTATCCACAGCACAAATTGGGCATGATATATTTTGTACCTGAATATTAGCTCTATGCGCCAGGGTCTCTCGGACAGATAGTGCATCGTTCAACAGCTTCCACACAAGTAACTTCACCTTAGTCGGACATTTTATCCTCCAGATATGCCGCCACATTCTACTATCCTCGACCTCCCCCCTGTCCGCCTGCATACTCCAGTATGATCTAGAAGTGAAATTGCCGTTTGCTTCCCCCTTCCAGATAACTCTGTCGTTCAAATATTTCTTGGGTAAGTTGTTGTTTAGTAACAACATAAAGTTACTCCATAAGCCTAACTCCCATCCAAATAAAGGTCTTCGAAGTTGAATCCTCCATGTCCACTCAAATCCATTCCACACTCCAAACTCTTCTATTTTCCCAACCTTGTTCACCGCTAAAGCATAGAGTCTAGGGAATAATTCTTCCAGTGTACTGCCCCCTTCCACCCAGATATCTTTCCAGAACCGGATTAGCTTGCCATCCCCAAGCTAGATGTGTAACTGACTTCTTAATCCATCTCTTGCCAGATCCTCCCACGAACTACATATTTTTCCCCAAAGTGTCCTGCCACACTTAGGTCCCGGTATTAGAGGAGTCTCGTTTTTGTAGTATTTGGCGTTGATTACATCCTTCCATAAAGCCCTTTCCCTCCCGAATAGCCACTTCCATTTAAACAATAACACTTCGTTGATCCTCTGAACATTCCTGATGCACAGTCCACCCTCCTCAATACTCAAACATATTTTATTCCAACTTATAGCATGGAGTTTCTTTGCCCCATCCCACTCATTCCAAAAGAAACTTCGTTTTAGTTTCTCTAAACGGTCTGCCACTCCCCTCGGTATCTTAAATATAGACATATAATATACCGGTAAACAATTCAGAACTGACTTTAATAAACAACATCTTCCTGCCTGGGAGAGCATCCTCCCTTTCCAACCCGCCAACCTCCTTTCCACCCTTTCAATCACAGGCTGCCATAATGTTATCCCGTTAGATCTTCCCCCAATTGGAATCCCCAAATACGTAACTGGCCACTGACCCACTGAGCATCCGAATAAACTCGTTGCTTCCCCTTCAAATCCATCCGTGCAATTAATCCCGATCAGACTGCTCTTTCCGTAGTTGATTTGAAGACATGTTGCTAAGGATAGGCACTTTAGAATTCTCTTAATCGGTATAACTTGTTGTAACTCCCCCCCCCCCACAAAAGATCATGGTGTCATCCACGTATTGTAGATGTGTGATCGATGGTCCATTCTCCCCTGTTGATAACCCTGATATCATCCCCTGTTTAGCCGCTCTTGACAGTAAGCAATTCAACACTTCAACCACGATAACAAACAGGTACGGTGAGAGAGGATCTCATTGTCTCAACCCCTTCTCTAGTTTGAAAAATTTAGTCAGAGACCCAGTAATAATGACCGCCGCAGAAGCCATAGATACACATTCCTTTATCCAACCCCTCCATCTTTCCCCAAATCCCATTACCTCTAAAATACTCAAAAGAGCGTCCCACGACACATTGCCATAGGCTTTCACAAAATCCACTTTGATGACAAAAACTGCTTTTCCAGCCGCTTGAGTAGACTGTATAATCTCTGACGCCACCAACACTCCGGTCCAAGATTTGGCGAGCCTTTATAAACGCCATTTGGGATGCACCCACTACTCTATCTAGTAGAGCCTGCATCCTTCCTGACAATACCTTTGAGACTATTTTTTTGTATACACCCGATCAAGGAGATATGACGAAAGTCTTTGAACTCAGTCGGCCCCTCCATCTTCGAAATTAACGTGATGAAGGAGCTTCCGGTTTCCTTTGGCAGCTTACTGTGTGCTTCCAGTTCATTAAAAACCTCTATTACATCATCCTTAAGCCATTCCCAATACCGTTTAAAGAATCTGATATTAAAACCATCGGGGCCGGGAGCCCTGTTCCCATCACAGTCCCATACAGCCTTTCTAATTTCCTCTTCAGAGAAACTCCTATCAAGCCACTCTCTATCCTCCTCTTCAAGTGTTGGCAGTCCAATATTCTCAAAGTGAAAATTTTCCTCTTGACGCTTTGTATATAGCGCCTTGAAGAAGCCACTGCTTGATCCTTAACATCCCTCGGATCCTCATATAAGATCTCATCGACTCTTATGGCTCCAATATAACTACGCCGCCTGTTGAGAGCAGTAACCGCAAGGAAAAATTGAGTATTTTGATCGCCTTCCTTTATCCATCTTAATCTCGATTTTTGAAGCCATCGCCTCTCTTCCGCTAGCATAACACCTTTGATTTCCCTTATCTTACCCATCCATTCCGCCCTCACTGCCTCACCTGCTTCACCATCTTTTAATATATCCTCAAGATGATCTAACTCTGCTATTAGGCCCTTAATTCTCTTGTCCAACTCCATCGGCCCAAACCCTTCCCAGTTTCGGATTTTGCCTTTCAACGACCTTAATCTGTTGAAGATCCTAACACCCCTACTCGAACTCTCCCTGCCCCACACTTCTCTAACCAACTCCGAGAAACCTTTCTCCCCCATCTAGTAATTGTAGAATCTGAACGGTTTAGGACCCCAGGATGTTTCCCCCACTACCATTATTACCGGATAATGATCTAAAAGAACTGACTCCCCCCTCCTCTGATTCACCCCGCTCACCGTACAAAACCATCCCGGAGAAAGAAGAAACCTGTCTAACCTACTCCCCGCCCTCCCTCCCCTGCCCAACCAAGTAACATGTCCCCCTTGCATAGGGAAATCAACTAACCCCATCTGATTAATGAACTCATTGAACTCACTATTCGACCTATTATCCTCACTAACCCCGAATCTCTCTCCCTCACTAACTACGGCATTAAAGTCCTCAACGAGACACGAGAGCTCCCCGTTGTTAGTATCACATTTTTGAATGATTAATCTCCACAGCTCACCCCTATCCCTACGGTCGTTGGGGGCATGAATACACAATATATTAACAACACCTCCGAACCCCCTCAATCTGCCTCTAATCCATACATAGTGATGAGCATTCTCTACCGGTTGAAACGAGTTTCCCACCCCACCCCAAATAATTAGCAAACCTCCAGCATTCCCAACGGTCGGTTGGTAACAGAATTTACACTCTCTCGAGCCCCATATCCTATATACCAATCGATCCCTCACTTCGCTCATTTTCGTTTCTTGACAACAAAGAACTGTAGGTTTCTGATTCTTACATAACCTCATCACTGCCCGACGACGAACCCCCACATTTAATCCTCTTAAGTTGCAAGTTATGATACGCGTCTTATTTCCAAAGGAACCCTCTCTCTCAACTTCCCATCCACCATTCACAACTCCTCCATAACCCTTGCTAATGCCTTACCCCTGTCTAACCTAAATCCCAATCCCAACATATTTGCCACCTCCAAGTTTTTCTCAGCTTCCGAGTAGTCGATTAATCTCACCTTTTCCCCCACCTGAATAGTAGTGAATTCTAATCAAGCAAATCCCTCATTGGCCGACAACCCTGTGTACTGACCTTCAACCCTACTATTGAGAGCCTTCGAACACCTTCTTTTACCTCTTTTCCTCCCTCATCTTACTCTCTTCAAACGGCCAGCAACGAGACTAGCAATTGCATCCTCAATTTTCCTGATTTCCGCATCTTCAATCGAGCCTACCATCGTCACTCCTCCACCGTCCAATGAATTATCCACCTCTATCTCCCCCGACCCAAATAACCTCCACTCCTCTATCTCCGACACTCCCCTTCCGCCTGGCACCCCACCCTATACTCATTCTCCTGCTTTCTCCATCGACTTATCCCCAATCTCACCACTCTCCCTCGATATCAGATTTTCTTCCTCAATCAGCCCAGAACTAGGCAAAACCCCTTCCGACTCCACTCCCTCCCTATTTGAATTTTCATGATTTATATTTGGGGAGACCAGGTTGGCCAATGTAACCTCTTTCTCCTGGGCCCTCTCTACTCCACAAAATCTAGGCCCAAGGTCTGGCTCTACCACCGCTCCCCCTGACAACAAATTTACTTTGTTAGGCCCATTACACTGAAGCCCATTATCCCCCAACCCTGCATCCTCTATACAGCCCGCCACCTCTATTCCAACTTCATCTTCTGGTTCGCTTAATGTCACCTCACCACCTTCCATACTAAATGCTACTATAGACGCCGCATGCTTTTTTATCTTTACGAAGCCCCCGCTCAAGTTCTTAGGTGTTTGTTCCTGTTCCCCATAACCCTTGGTCCTGGACTCGTAGAGAGCCTTCCTCCCCGACGCTTCTTTATCCATGCCGACCTCCGGCATCTCAGGGCTCTGAGTATTATTCTGGCCGTCATCAACCACCCCCTCCTCCACCACTTTAGCACTGAAATCTGCTACAATCCGAGTTGTCGACAATATGCCATCTGCCTTAACCCTAATCATCGAAGGAATGGAAACCCCGACATGCAGCGCCACCAAAATCCTTGCTTGGTCTAGACGTTTCTTATCCATTGTATCCCTGTCCACATTGAACACTTCCCCCCACCCTTTCACAATTCTGTGAAAATTCTCAGCGCTCCATTGTTGAATGGTAATCCAATGACATCAACCCAGACAAGGTGTTTTCTTGACAATGGACTATGATCCCATTTTCTTTTCCATGCCACCATATGTCTATCTTCATGATCAGATATGAACCTGTCCCTCATCTCCAGACTCTCTAGGACCACTAAAATCATATGACCTCCCCCGTATTTGATTTCCACATCCTCATTGTAAGAGTGAAATACCCAGTCTTGATATTCAATCAAGTTCTCCAATTTGTTGAGTTCGAGAACCGCCGATCGTTGGAGCCACCCCAAATCCTCCTGAACAATCTCTAGCTCTACCATGTTCCCGACTATGTTCCCCGGATTTGCTGACGATTGCCCAGCTCCTCCTTTAAGGACCTCAGAAAAGGATCTTTCGTCCTGCCATGCAGGCTTCCTAAACCACCCCGCTCCGTACTCGACTGAAACCTTCCCTTAGGCCACACTCCTCCCCCCTGGTTCATCTCTACCCTGCCTGAGATTCCAACCACTAGGGACGGATCTTTTCACCTTAACCACCTGCCCCATGACCTCCGACCCGTCCATCTTCCTTATAACCAGTTCTGCATCCTCCTCGCAAGCAAAACAGAGGAAGCCAAACTTAAATCCATTAGCCTCCCAAGGTCTTGTAGGAAGGAACCAATCTCGAACCTTAGCAATTTTATCTACTTCGTTCACCAGTTGTCTAAATCCAGCTCCTACCAGAATATTACCGAAAAAAACTCCAGCCAAATTATGCCTGGCCACTTCTACACCCCCTCCTTTACTCCTAGATGATTGGAAACCCCGCCGACCCCACTTTGCTCCCTCACAAGCATTCTTCCCAACCCTGCTATCACTCCGATCAACATTCTTCCCGTCCACCTTCCCGGCAGTCTTCCCGTCCATCTTCCCAGTAGCCTCCGAATAAAAGACAGTTATTATTTTTAATTTTCAATGTAACATACTAACAAGTCACTAAAAACAAAAAAAATCATCTCTCATTGTGTTACACAAATTCCTCTTAATAAACTTCAATGCAGATAAAGACTTTTAACAATTTTTGAACCGTAGCAGTCGTAATAGGTAAGACCAATGCAAATATAATAAGCCGCCGGTAAAACGTGATCTCCCTAGTATACTTACAACTTTATATTGTGGGCAAAGTTTATTATTCTATTTATTAAGATTGAATAAAACATATGGGTCTATGTAAAAAAAAAAAAAAGAAAACCCACCAACAAATTAATATGGTACCTTTTTTTTCCCATTCGTCTTCTCCATTGTATAAATTACATAAAAATGTATTTTACTATAGCTAAAATTTATACAATCATATAAAATTTTAATGGCAAAGTTTGAGCTTGGAGGAATGGAATTACATAAAAATATTATCTACCTTAGCTAAAATGTACATAACTATATAAAAAAATAATGGCAAACTTTGAACTCTAAGTCTGGAGACGTGGAGGAGCACTCTGACATCACCATATGCTAAATGACCGCTCAGGATGTGTCATGTAATGTAAGTTTTTTAGACATTGTATAATAGGAGTATAATCATTCGTGGTTCTGCAAGATTCTAGGAATGAGAGTTCGGACATGAATTGAATTGAATTGCGGATTTTTTTGCAATCATAAGGAAGTGTTTTTATGTTTAAATTGTTGTTATCGGGTGTGGCTTGTGTGCTGTCAACAGCACATACAGACAATATGGAATGATGGCTACGCATAGAAAAATGATGTCTGTGTGAAATGATGTGTGCGTATGAAAAAATGATAAAATATCATAAAATGGGCAACATCATTTTTCATTGAGCTAACATCATTTTTCATAGCGTGTACATCATTTTTATCCTTGCCTGTACCTGCTGGCAATAATATTGACAGCACCAAAACCTGACTGGTTGTTATCTGCTTATTCCTAAAAAATTTATATTAGAATCGAATCATTGTATGTGTTACTTCATGAGATTGGGAGATAGGAAAAGATGGATAAATTATAGTAATCTTCATGGGAATGGATTACTTTATTGTTGATTTTAACTTGCATGTGTTAAATTGGAATTGACACATGCTTATAGGCATTTTTACCTGTAATTGTGTATTTGCGAAAACTCCATTAGTATATGGTAAATTAAAACGGAAAATGTTCGAAAATTGGATGATAACAATAGATTCCTTAAAATCAATGTACTAGAAGGTCTCGAAACTTGAAACTTCTCAAAATTTTAAACCCTATAATTTAGATTATATCACTAGAATTTATAAATTTATACGATATGAAGTCTTGATCATGTTTAACACAATTCTAAGCTTCACAATACGGATGAATGTATTTTTATCAATTTACCTTTTTTATGAAATTTATTAGCTGAATTTAGTCTTTAATTGTTTAAACTAGATCTCAATCAATGTTAGAACCTTTTTTTTTTTAAAAAAAAACACAAAGGGTCTAACGCGATACTTTTATTTAAGCTGCTAGACCCTCGTACGACTCAAGCGAACTAGAGCCTCTACACTATATGTATCCCCCACACATCTCACCACCTATGTCTATACAAATTTTAATATAATAAAAGAGCACACAGGCTCTGATACCACTATGTAACGCCCAGAAATTTCAAAATTGATTTTTTGCAAGTGTTACCGCCGTACTAACTATCCTAAACTAGTGACCAGCTGATAATGGCCAGGAATGACCATTATTTTCAATCCATTTACGTGTCTAAAACGGGTATTTGATCGCATTCCGATCTTATATTAAATAAGAAAGCAGTTGAATTGGACTGATTTAGGCATAATTATAAAAATAATAAGCTGGTATGAAAAGTGCATAAATATGTAATTTTATTACACATTTATGTTAGAAAAATCCAAAAACATGAGAAAAAGAAAAGAAAAAAAAGAATGAAAAAGATGGGCAAAAGAATAAAACAAGCCCACAAAATACAAAAAGATGGGAAAAGAAAGAAAAGCCCACAAAAATACATATTCCGGCCCATCAGGCCCAACTTGGCGGTGTCCAGGAATACCCTGTCGCTAGACACCCCTGTCGTTAAGCATGGTCTAGCGACACGGGGGAGTCCCGCGCCACAAGCGCAGAAGAAAGCTGAAGCCAGTCCCTAAGCACCCCAGTCGCGTAACATGGCCTCGCGACTGGGAGGTGTTCCGCGACACACAACTACTTGAAGGCAAATTCCAGTCTCCAGACACCAGTCGCTAGGCACCCAGTCGCTAAACATGGCCTCGCGACTGGGTGTGGTCTAGCGACACGCAAGGCAGGTTACAGATCCAGTCGTGAAGCTTTGCAGCATAATGCCTCAGTTCGCGCCACATTGCGTGATCCGCGACATGGCTGAGGTGTTTGTGATGTCTTGCGACACGGGCCTCAGATCAAGGCCCATGGGCCTAGGGTTTTACCTCTATAAATATGTGGTGATCCCTATGTGCTCGGGGTTAGAAAAATTGTTCTTGAAGACACTCTAGAGGAGATCAGTTTTTAGGTAGTTTCTCTTTAGTTTAGTTTAATCTTTTTGTATTATTTAATTTATGCACTAGTTTAGTTTAATCTAGTTTATTTTAATATTGTTTTCTATTTTAGCAGTTTAGGTAGCCAGCTTCTACCTTGTTTTCATTTTCAAAACCTTTGTTTTAGGGTTTTAATGCCTAAATAATGGGTATTAGCAACCTTCTTAATAAAATGGGAAAACATTCGACATTCTTGTGTCCCAAAAACATGAAATGGGTTTCACAACCCATGGATTAATGCTTTCTTGTTTATTTAGAGTCTTTTGACTCTTCTTGCATTTTCCTAGTTTAGCTTCTTGTTCTCTTTATTTTTGGAGCATGATGCATGTAAGTATGCGATTAAACACTAGATTAGGATTCTGCTTTATTTTAAATATTGTTCCAGTTTAGCTTATTTATGTTCAAGCATGTTCTTGTTTATTTCAAATTCTGTTTGGTTATTTATGGGGTAGAATCACTTTTTGATCTGAAATAGGGTGAGGTCACGTACTATGCATGCTACTGTTCTCTTTTCTGACTTGTGTCCTGAATCACACTCCTGTCGCTAACCTCTTCCTGTCGCGAGACCACGTCTAGCGACAAGAAGGCAGTCTAGCGACTGGGATCAAATTTTTGCAAGTTCTTTTCTAAAGGGCTCCAGTCGTGTAACTCCTGTCCTGAACCCATGGTTCAATACACAATTTCAATATTCATGACTGGGAAATTATGCCTTGGTTAAATTTTGAAAAACTCCAGTTGCCAGCCTCCTGTCGCGGAACCACGTTTCGCGCCACAATTCATGGTTAGCGACTGGTCTCATATTTTAACTTCTAAACATCCTGGCGCTAGACTCCAGTCGCTAGGCCATGCCTCGCGACAGGAATTACATCTAGCGACAGGCGAACCCTAATTTTCAATTTCTCTTATCTCCCACCTCTCTGTCGTGATCCCCCTGTCGTGGACCCACGGTCCACGACACAAATTTTGTTTCACGACATGCATGGCACTCTCTTGCCAAATTTTCACTCTCCATCTCTCCCAATTAATTAATTGAACTTTTATATTAATATTTTGATGTTGAAATCCAATGATCTCGACCCATGATTAATTTGATATAAAGAACTTTGTTCAATTCCTCACTAAAAGATTATTCTACACAAAATTAAACTCTAATGATCTAAGCACATAATCCGGACTGTAATTAATTATGGAATGAAAGATTATTTAGACCATAAGGAGTGATTACGGATTTATTTCCATATCCTTGCATGAGAAACCAATGTCTCTCATGCAAGAATGTGTTTTAATTATTTATTTTGTCTTTTCCGTATTGTGTGAAACAGCTAGTAAGGAATATATTAGACCAATGTTGGCGGGTACTCCCACACGGATAAACTAGCTCGTGGTCTTAATATTAATCACTAGTTGTTATTTTGCATGGTCCGGATAGTGGTCGATGGAAGCCTTGGCGGTTCGTCCTACCGGGATTATAATAGCTGCTTGATAATGGCCAGAAATGACCATTATTTTCAATCCATTTCCGTGTCTGAACGGGCATTTGATCGCATTCCGGTCTTATAATAAATAAGAAAGCAGTTGAATTGGACTGATTTATGCATAATTGTAAAAATATTGAGCTGGTATGAAAGATGCATAAATATGTAATTTTATTACATATTTATGTTAGAAAAATCCGAAAACATGAGAAAAAGAAAAGAAAAGAAAAAGGATACAAAAGATGGGCAAAAGAATAAACAAGCCCACAAAAATACAAAAAAATGGGAGAGATAGAAGAGCCCACAAAAAGAGCAACTTCGGCCCATCTGGCCCATTCAGCTCTGTCTGGAAACATCTGGTCGAGGAACCCCGGTCGAGGACCATGGTTCCGCGACACAGGAGAGATTCGCGACCCAGCATGCAACATGAAGAAGAGACCAGTTTGGGAACATCCGGTCAAGGAACCCTGGTTGATGACCATGGTTCCGCGACACGACCAAGGTTCCGCGCCACCAACACCTTGGAGGCCAAGCCACGCCCCAGTCGAGGAACCCCGGTCGCGGTCCATGCTTTAGCGACACGGACATGGATAGCGACAAAGACGCACCAATAGAGACACAAGACCCAGTCGAGAAGCCTTGCCACATGCAGCCCTGTCCCGCGACACAAAGGTGATTCCGCGACAAAGTTGTGATGTGTGTGATGTCTTGAGACACAGTGGGCCTCAGATCAAGCCCATGGGCCTAGGGCTCCACTCCTATAAATATGAGGAAACCCCCATGAGCTCAGGGTTAGAAATTCATTCTCTTGAAGACACAGTTGGAGAATCCCTCTCTAGGTAGTTCTTAGTTTAGGTTTACTTTCATTTTTTTATATTATTTAATTTGAGCCATAGTGTAGCTTAGCTTAGTTTAATTTTATGTTATTTTCTGTTTAAGAAGCATAGGTAGCCACTGTTCACAGTTTTATTTTTGTTGTTTAGCTTGCTTTTAGGGTTTGTATTACCCAAATGATGGGTACTAACAAACTATTCAATAAATGGGAAAATATTCACCAAGTTGTGTCCCAAAATCATGAAATGGGTGCTATAAACCCATGGACTTTTACTGCTTTCCCTTTATTTGGGTCATTTGACCCCTATTGCTTTTTGTCTCTTATTTTTGGATATGTTGTATGCTTATGCGTGGTTGAACCCTAGATTAGGTTTTGCTTTATTTTAAATTCTGTTTTGAGTAGATTTAATCCTGTTCTAGCATGTTCTTGTAGATTTTTAAATTCTGTATGGTTAGTGTAGTTTAGAATAGCTTTTTAATCCGAAATGGGGTGAGATCACACTGTCTGCATGCTACTGTTCAACTTTGCTTTTACTGACTTGGGTCCTGAACCACCCATGTCGCTAACCGACTCCTGTCGCTAAGCTACGTTTGTCGACAGGAGGGTGTTCCGCGACATGGATGTCTAAGGACACTTGTCTTCATTATTTGAAAACCCTTGGTCGCTAAACACCCTGTCGTTGACCCACGGTCCTCGACTCAACCATGCTTAGCGACCAGGAACCAAACTCTTGTTATTATTCTCTGCATGGCTCCTGTCGCGGAACACCCTTGTCGCGGACCCATGGTTCGCGACTCAACTTTTATTCCGAGACAGGAAATTATGCCTTGCATTTTTATTTTGAAAGCCCCAGTCGCTAGACATCCTGTCGCGGAGCCATGCTCCGCGACACAACTCCAGACTAGCGACTGGGAACCAAAACGCTTAGAAATTTCCAGAGCAATCTTGTGTCGCTAAACACCTGTCGCGGACCCACGGTCCGCGACACAATCTTTGCTTAGTGACACGAGGTGAAACTCTGCCCAAATTTCTGTAAACCTGTCGAGGTACCCATGTCGCGGGTCTAGGCCCCTGACACAATTTATGGTATCTCGACAGAATCCTCTTCTCTATTTAATCCTAAAATTCTGATCTTCTATCCTCCATTATATTGCAAAAACTCACATCTGAATCCCACGGATTAAGATGTAATACCCTAGAATTGCAATATAAGGCGTTATGCTGCCAAAATTTTGATTCTCCATTCCCCACCTGTTAATTAATTGAACCCTCTAGTCATTAATGATTGATGATTCTAATTAGCAATAATTAAATCACTAATTGTTGTGATTAGATGACCTTTGTTCAATTGTCATTAAAACATTTTTCTATAAACAAAATCATGATGCCTTAAACAGATAATCCGGACTGTAATTAATTATGGTAGGAGGGATTATTTAAGCTATCAACTATGGATTGATTCCATAACCTTGCATGAGAAACCAATGTCTCTCATGCAAGTTCTTCTCTTTATTTCATTTTATTTTGTCTTTTGCGTGTTGTGTGCAACAATTAGTAAAGAATACATCAGACTAATGTTGGCGGGTATTCCCTCATGGATAACTAGCTCGTATTCTGGGTATTAGTTACTAAGTGTTATTTTGCATTGTCTGGATGGCAGTCAGTGGAAGCCTTCGCGGTTCGTCCATCCGGGACTATAGTAGTTGCTCAACTGATTCTCATCCAGATACAGTTTTATTTTATTTATCTTAACTTCCAAACCCAAATTCCAGTCTGCATCATAAATCTGCTAATGTCTGTCAACTTTAGCTGATAAGTATTGCAGAAAGGAAGCATGTAGGTTTTTCTCTGAATTCACAGACAGTAGGGGCGCAACTGGTAGCGACACTGCCATTTTAGGGTTTCACCTGTCTAAATTCGCTTCATCCGAGTAATTGGGAAATTGGACAGTAGATGTTTACAGTCCACCCAATTATTCTGCCCTTATTTTGGTCTCCTGACTACATCATATCTGTGTTTCACTTTCTGTCTAGATCCGCCCCTATATTTTGGGTCAGTTAATTTTACACTTCCATATATCCTTATGCATGCTATTATTATGTATTATTGTGGTCTAAACTATTTTGGGATCCTTCCCTTGGACAATAGAAGTCTAGATCTCAAACAGATATTGCATATTAAATTTCCGATAAAAACTCCTTTATAAAATCCAGATCTGAGTAAGGGATAAATTCTTCAGTTATGACTAATTCACACTCTATCAAGGGTTGAATTTGGGAAATTAGAAACAGAGTCAGCGATTAGGTCTCATCTAGACTGAAAGGATCTGTGTTTTAATTGAGAGTCTAGTACCTGTTTAGGGAATGGTTTTCAAATTCATTATTTTCCAAAATTGCTGTTTGTTGGGAATCTAAAATTAAATATTACACCGAGATGGGGTTCACTTGGACTCAAATACAGTGTAGTAAATAACCTTAGAGGAATATCATCCAGGCCTTGGTTATTTTCTAAGATAGGGTTGAGTTTTCTTTCAACTGCTATCCTCTCCTGCCAAAGTCTATTTTTGAGTCCTGAGTGAGTGCATCCGGAACGAACTAACTAGTTAGTTCGTTTCATTAGTTTGTATCTCATAACCACCCGGAAGGAAGTGAACGCTCGAGTAGTTCACCAAGAGCCGGGAATTCTTGATCCATACCCCTTCATTCTGATGGGGAGCTGTCTTTTACAACCAGGGTCAGACCTTCAAAACCTCCGAGTGATAGGTTTTAAATGCTTTCTTTACTGTTTTCTTTACTGCTTTCTTTAAATGCTTTCGATAGAGGCTACTCGGTTGTATTGGGAGTTGCGTAACTGTTACTAGGATTGATAGTTAAGGGATAGTTTAGGGCTTAATTAGAATCTTCGGGTGTGACATGGGAGAATGATAGTAGTACTTGGCATTTCAATAAATGAATTGTCAGGTGTTGCTCAACCACCACAGATGAAGTAACATACCCAGGCCAGGGCAGTTACAAGTCTGTGGTATCTTAGAGTTTGCGGTCTTAAGAACATGTAAACTCATACTGTAAGTACCTGTCTGTTAAAGGGAACGCAGTATTGAGAGCATGAGAATTAGCTATCTGATAGAATTATCCCAAACAAAGATCTGTGTATAAAAATGGAAGTTTAATACTGCCTTATCTAAATCTTGTCCAATTTTTATTCTTTCCTTCCTGTCCCTTCTGTCTACATTGTGATTCAGCTTCATAGCTAGCATGATGTAAATTTTCATTGCTTTTATAGATAGTATCTATCGCATTCTTAGAATAATCTTTACCCGCTTTCTAGAATAGACTTATTTGCTTTGTAGAATAGATTTAAGTGCTTTCGTATTCTAATTTAAATTCATGTTAGTAGACGTTAACCACTTTTCAAACCAATTGGAGCAATACGAATGGAAAATCTAGTAAAACGACGTGGGCCCTGCTTCTATCGCACATCCTCCAGTGAACGATCCGGTCTTACTATAAATTACTGCAATTTTTGACACCGGGCGCTTTCGGGCCACAGTTTCTTAACACGAGTAATAAAAACGTGACAACCTATAAATATATCCCTAATCCTAACTCCGCCTTCATAAAATGATTTTCATTAAATAAAATCAAGACCGGGGTTCTATTATTTCGAAAATACTCGTGTGGGAAATTGTCAAAAGTTTCATGGCGCCGTTGCCGGGGAGGATGCAGCGCCGTTTTATTAGAGAATTACATTCCTCATTGCTCCTAGTTAGCTTATACATATAAATATAAATATTCATCCCGAAACCGATTCTAACCTGGGGAATATGCAGGTACCGTCATTATTGAAGCCGTTGTTCTATGCAAAGGAGGAAGCAGACGCCAGCCGAAATCCCGTATAACGCAGAAATAGAAAAGACAGCTCGACGTCTTAGGGCGGAGACTAAACGAAGACGGGAACGGGAAAGACAGGCACTACTTTCACCAAGCACCAGTAGCGAAATCTCTGATATGGCCAACCCTGACCTTCCCCCAATCGTTCCACTCAATCCACCACTTCACAACATCGAGGAAGACCCCGAGGATGCTGATAACGATGATTTGGATGATCCCCCTCCTCAGATCATACAAGGAGGCGGGAACCCACCAAACATTGAACAGCAACACTTCGAGGCACCTCCTCCCAACCCGAACCCCCAAAACCCACCAAACAACCAAAACCACCAAAACTTCCAAAACCAACAAAATCAGCAGTACCAGAATCCTCATCAGAATCCCCCAAATCCTAATGACTTCAATGATCCGAGGAACTGCTACATGCATCAGAACTACTATCCACAGCAATATCAAGGAGGGGTTGAGAACAATCAACAAGCAGCAGCCGCTGATTACATGCAGCCAATCTTGGAGCCATATTTGAACATTCCTGGACAAGCTCCATTCTTGGCCAGGAATTTCGAATTAAAGCCAGCCCTCATCAATCTTGTTCAGAGCAACCAGTTCGCAGGGGCAAGTCATGAAGATCCCCATGATCATCTGCAGACTTTCCTAGAATTGTGTGATACTATCAAGAACCAGAATGTATCTGCTAACACCATTCGATTAAGACTGTTTCCTTTCTCTTTGACTAGCGGAGCACGAACATGGTACAAATCACTGCCCGTGAATCAGAAGTCTACATGGGAGGATGTGATCAGAAATTTCCTGACAAAGTACTTCCCGGAATCCAAGGTGGATGAATGCCGCTCTAAGATTGCGGAATTCAAGATGAAGCCAGACGAGTCCCTGTATGATGCAAAGGAACGGTTCTTCAACTTGCTCAGGAAATGCCCCCAGCATGGTTTCCATGATTGGGAGAAATTGAGAAAGTTTTATAGCGGTTTGACCCCAACATGGAAGAACATGCTTGATGCTGCCGGCGGTCAACACCTGCTATACATTCCCATGGATCAAGCTTGGGCCAAGATTGAAGCAATGAGTGTAAACAGATCTGTTCTTACTGATGATGTTAATTCCCCTCCCCCTCGTGGTTTGTGTGCTGTAGGTACAACAGAGAAATCAGATATTGAAAAGCTGCAAGAGCAGGTGGCAGCATTGTCTGTTAATCAGGGAGCTGGGAGCTCCACTCAAGGGCAGCAAACAGACGTAATCTGTGGACTGTGTCAAGGTGCTCACGCAACTGACACATGCGAACAGATTACAGCTGAAGTTGTAACTTTGCAGGGGCTTTCCCAAACAGGCACCCAAACTTGTCGTACTCAAACAACAATGCCCTTAATTCCCATGTAATACCCGAGAATTTTCCAACATAACATAAAACAATAATTAAATAAACAAATAATAAATAAAATAAATACTATAAATAAATAAACAAATCCAACAAATAAAGGAAATAAATAAAGATAAGGAAATGAGAAATGAGATTTTTACTTAAAAAGGAATGAAAGGAATTTAATTCAATAAAAGGATGGATAAATGGTACACCAAAACCCGACACTAATGAACTCGAGTATTCGAGTCCAAAACATCCAACTAGACTAAGAATAAAATTAGAGAGAAAGTATGAACCCGAATATACCCCGGGAATCGGAATTCGGGAGCATAGAGGGATAGAAACCCGTAAGAGAGGCGGAAAAGCACGACGGATCGCACGACCCGCCCGGACCGAAGTCCAGGCGAAGACGGCGCGGTGGCCGCGCGCCCAATGGGGAAAACCGCGCCACGACCGCGCCACATGACAGATTTGTTTGTTGCGTGAATCTCTCACCCGAACGCGGATTTTTCGACTTTCGGTTGAACAACTCTCGACTCCAGACCTTTAGGTCGGTCGTGGACGCCCTAGGGATTGAGAATCATATAAATAAGCCATTGGGAGCCCCGAACAAGTTTACAAAACCCTACAACATTCTATACGTCCGAAACCCTAAATCCGGAGTCGTCGGAGGCACGAAACCAAGACGAACGCTGTGGGACGAGTTTTCTCTACAGATCTCCATAAGTCGTGGTAAGTCTCGGTCCAATCTTTATTCAATAAACGATTCGAAAACGAATCCTAATTATCTCCTTTTTCTTTCTACACCCCCGTATCGAATCTAGATCGTAGAACCCGACGAACGGAGAGGAGAAACGGTGATCTGGAAGCCACGCCTCCGAATTGGACATTCCCGACGTTCATAGACACTGTAAGT
This sequence comes from Hygrophila difformis, assembly GCA_030278955.1. Lineage (NCBI taxonomy): Eukaryota > Viridiplantae > Streptophyta > Magnoliopsida > Lamiales > Acanthaceae > Hygrophila > Hygrophila difformis. The sequence goes on from JAOANR010000014.1 coordinate 23,371,174, forward strand.
TAACCTTACATGGTTTTTGGAGATTTTAAAACATTCGAAACCTAAAAGATTTGACAAGAATCATAAATCTGTCCACTTTTGTTTTCCTACCGACGCAACAGAATTGTTGAATTTTTCCGACCTTTAAAACGAACTCAAACGGAAAAACTTAAAAGACGAAAAACGTTCCTAAGACTTAGACCTAGCTACTGTAAAAATTTGAGAATTTTTGGAGTTGATTTGATATGTGAAAACCCGCTGAAACCGAACTGTTTGAACCTAGTTCTTGAAATCTTGGACAGAACTTAGGAATGATCTTGATCACGCTTTTGACATAGGATCTAGGCTGTTTTAGATCTTTGGCCGAACATGAAAGTTGTAGATAAATGTCTTAAGATGATCCCTGTCAAATTTCATTAAATTTGGAGTTGAATTGATATGGTAGAAATTGAAATCTTTGATCTGTGATGTATTAAACTCGGACAGATTTCTTCTTATGCGAAAATTGTCGTTTTTGACCTACTTAGGTATCTCGGATTGAAAAAGTTAAAACACGAAAGTTGTAGATCTTGATGTTTCCGAGTCAGATATGAAATTTTGGAATTTTTGGAATTAAATCTGATTTTAGACGAATTTTGGAGTAAACTGTGATTTACCGAACGAAATCTTGAAATCTTGTTGAAACATGGAATTAACCTTTAGGGTTGAAACGAATTGAAATATTATTTCTAAATTAATACATTGGAAGGCAGATTTTAAAAACTAAATCCCCTTACAAACTTGATAAATTAAAATTAGGGGTGAGTGCTCTGCAGGGTGCCCCCTAACGATTCACTTCGTGCCGTAATGGACGATGGTGACCCCGCGCGCTATACTTGAAATGTGATATTGCCAAAACGGCGAAACTTAGAGCCTACACTCTCGTGAATATCCGTATGGGTTCCCGAGGCTCCGGAGTGGTACTGGGTATGGCTGATACGGCTGCGGCCGCCGGGCTACCGGCTAAACTTGTTGACATCGCGATTTCTATCGTGAAACTTGAAATACCGAATCGGGAATGTAATGGGGATTCTAAATTAAATTAAACTAGATTAAATTATATTGTTGTCCAATTAAATTATTTAAATGCTTTATTTAAAATTATGGCTTTTATGATTAAACCATGTGATATGTGTTATTAAACAGAGCCTGAGATAGATTGTGCTATATGATATGGATTATATGAAATCAAATATTATGTTATTATCATGCTTTTGTTAAATTATTAAAGTTATGGCTTTTAAACCCTACGATCATGCATGTGTTAACTTACTCAGCAATTTTGCTGACCAAAACCATTTTTATTCCTTTCTTTACAGAATATGTGGAATGAGCATGTGTGAGCACGAATCATGCATGGGATTTTGGGAACTTTTATTTTGCTTTTAAAATTTCGTACGTAGACTACATTATGAACGGGCCTGTTTAACCCGTGTTTTGGCCATGTCGGCCCTTTTTATATTTTCCGCTGCGATACTGTACTAAACTAAATATTTCCGCTGCGCTATGCTATTATTAATTTTGAATTATATTGTATGGGCTATTTTGAATGCTTTAAATGTTTTAAACACTGCAATACCTAGCCTTGCATCTCTTTAGTAAGCTCGGAGAAACCGTGTCTTACTAGGGAGATGTGACGGTGACATCCCGACCTGGGTTACCAAAAACCGGGGTGTTACATCCCATCTCTTGAACAAGCCACAACAGCAGCAATTCAATCCTCAACAGAACCAAGGATTCAATCAGAACATGGGACAGAACTTTCAGAACCCAGGTTTCCAACCTCAGATCCAACAGAGGCCTCCTCAAAATTTCCAACAGCCTACCCAGAACTTCCAAAATTTTCAGCCCCAAAACTTCCAGCCTCAATGTAATACCCGGAAATTTTCCAACATAAAATAAATATAATAAATAAGATAAATATAATAAATAAAGAAATAAATGTAGAGGAAATGATAAATGGAATTTAAATTAAAAAGAAAACAAAATTCCGAGAACCCGGGAAGCCGAAGACAATTTAATCGAATAAATGGTTACACGGAAACCCGACATCGATGGACTCAATGACTCGAGTCCAAACATAAATTTAGGTCCGAATAAAATTAGGATAGGAAATCGAAGCCCGAATATACCCCGAGAAATCGGAATTCGGGAGCATAGAGGGATAGAAACCCGAAAGAGAGGCGGAAAAGCACGACGGATCGCACGACCCGGCCCAGACCGAAGTCCAGGCCAGGACGGCGCGGTCGCCGCGCGCTCCAAAGGAGAGGACCGCGCCAGGTGCGCGCCAGAGGGCAGATTCGCGAATTTCGTGAATCTCTCGCCCGATTCCGGATTTTTCGACTTTCGGTTAAACATATCTCGACCCAAGACCCTTGGGGTCAGATTTTGGACGCCCTAGGTCTTAGATATCTATAAATAAGACCTTCTAGGAGCTCCGTATACCTTTACGAAACCCTACAACCTTCCATACATTCGAAACCCTAGATCCGGAAGTCGTCGGAGGCACAAAACCGAACAACGGGACTGACTTGGACGAAAATAGGGAGCCTTCGATTGTCGGGGTAAGATACGAACCATTCTTGTCCATTCTTTTTCCTGTTCTTGATTCAAAACGAATCCTAAATTCGATCTTTTTCTATTCTAAACCCCCGATCCGAATCGAGAGCGAAGAACCCGACAAACGGAGAGGATAAACGGAGGACGGGAAGCCACGCCTCCGAATCGAAGATCCCGGACGCTCAACAATCTGTAAGTTAACGCTTACACGGTTTTGGGAGTAGTTAAAATATTTGAATCTAGAAACTTAATCAAATCTTTCGTAAATCTGTCAACATGTGATTTCTAACGGCGCAACAGTTTTGTCTAATTTTTCCGAACCTTTAAACGACCTCAAACGGGAAAACTTAAAACACGAAAAACGTTCCTAAGACTCTGATCTAGGTTGTGTAAAAATTTCATAATTTTTCATCGTGTTTTGATATGCGAAACCGATCGTAAACGAGCCTGCTTTAGATTTAAATCTTGAAACGATGATAGATTCTTTATTCGAACTTGTTGGTGATTTCTACCTTAGATCTAGACCGATCTAGGCTTGGCGTTGAACATAAGAGTTGTAGATCTATATGTTAAGAACACCTCCGTAAAATTTCAGAAATTTTCGTGATGATTTGATATAAGAAATCCACCCCAAACCGAACTGCTGAAACTTAGATCTTGAAGTTCTTGACAGAACATAGATTCGAACTTGTTGACGTTTTTGACTATGGTTCTAGGCCGAATTAGATCTTTAGCCGAACATGAAAGTTGTAGATAATTGTCTTAAGATGATCTCTGTAAAATTTCATCAAATTTAGAGCTCATTTGCTATGGTAGATCTCGAAACTTTTAAACTGCTGTGTGAAAACGCGGACAGATTTCTAATCTGACGAAAATTGACGTTTTTGACCTATTTTGTATCTCGGATTGAAAAAGTTAAAACACGAAAGTTGTAGATCTCGACGTTTTGGAGTCAGTCCTGAAATTTTGGAATTTTTGAAATTAAATCTGATTTTTAGCGAATTTTAGAGTAAACTGTGATTTACCGAACGAAATTTTGAAATCTTGTTGAAACGGTGGAATTAGCCTTTGAGGTTGAAACGAATAGAAATACTTTGACACACGATACATGAAACGAGAAGATTAAAATATTGCGGGTTATGACTAAGCTAGATACTGTCAATGTTCTCTGCGGCTTGGGACATAAGAGCCCAAGTGTATGTCTAGGTTGACGTAAGAGCCCTAGCGAAACAGTGATCGTATGGCTAGCGGACGGATTAACTCTAATTAAAAGATCTGGATCGACCATGATACCTGAGGACATAAGAGCCCAGGCGTAAGGCTGGTGGACATAAGAGCCCTAGCGGTGGTGATCTGTAAGAGATATGAAACGAGGAGTTGCGAGAATTCCAAATTAAATCTGTATTAAATTGTGTTGTTAAATTTATGGCCACTTATTTAATTGCGTTGCAAGCTATATGATGATCTTATGAATCCATACTTCTAAATTATGCGCTTACATGAATTATTTAAATTATGCACATGTTTTCATTAAATTTAAATAAAGGCTTTGAAACCTCATAATCTTGTATGTGTTAACTTACTCAGCACATAGTGCTGACCAAAACCGTTTTTTTTTTCCCGTTTCTTTCAGAGCCGAAGAATATGCATCATCATATGCATTCATGGGAATTTTGGGGAAATGCTTTATTTGTAAATGATACGTTAGACTAGAGATTGCATGAACGGGCCTGTTTAACCCGTATTCTGGCCGTGTTGGCTATATTTAAATTCCGCTGCATTATACTTATGTAAATATTATTTTCCGCTGCAACTTTGATGTATTATTTTTAAATTATATATGAATGGGCTGTTTGAATGTTTTAAATACTGAAAAACCATAGCCTTGCATCTCTTTAGCAAGCTCGGAGAAACCGTGTCTTGCTAGGGAGGTGTGGCGGTGACATCCCGACCTGGGTGACCAAAAACCGGGGTGTTACAAGGTGGTATCAGAGCCCAGAATATTTTAAAGCTATCTATTTTAAAGAAAATATCTGATACCAAGTTGGTATCAGAGCCCAGACTATTTTAAAGCTATTTATTTTAAAGAAAATATCTGATACCAAGGTGGTATCAGAGCCCGGCCTATTTCTAAATTAGTATTTTTAAACCTATTATTATTATTTTTAAACTATTATTTTCAAACCATTATTATTTTTAAACCATTATAAATATTTTGATTATTATTTTAAATTTTAAAGTATTATTTCCATGGAGAAATTTTTATTTCAAAACCCATGGGAAAAAAAATATATATATAGTGCATAAATTACTTTTGGGGGGAAACCATCATACGCATTTGCATATTGCATCTCTTTTATGTAGAGAACTTAGAATCTTGGCGAATTTTAACTTAGAATCTTGGCGAATTTCAACTTAGAATCTTGGCGAAATTAACCTAGAATCTTGGCGAATATTAACTTAGATCTTTTGCTTGCACTAGAAAACTTAGACGCTTGACATCAAATTAAGGAAGCTAACTAGAGACTGATCTTGCCTTAGTTCTAGATCGCGTTCATCTATGCGTTCGCCTAATCATAACAATCATCGACCTTAGCCATTCCTACCCTTGTACAAATTAGAAAACTTCCTCATGTGGAACAATGAGAAAATCAAGTTTTATTAAAACACTCTTTATTCCAAAAATCTTGTTTGGATTTCCAAACAACAAACCCGAAAATTCAAAATCAGAAATTTACGAAACGTCTTGTTCGAGCAATCTATCTAAACCAAGATAAGCTAATCTATAGACGTTACAACAGAAAATGGCGCCTAGGAGGAAACCAAGGAAGGTGAGTCCAAACGGCACTGACGCTAACCTTTCCAGCACGCCCAACAACAGTGAAAGTCCTCAGAACCTAGGAGAGCAAGTGCCTCAAGCGCCCAATAATATGGAAGCACGTTTAAAATCTGTAGAGGAACTCCTTGTAGCATTGGGAAATGCCGAGGTGCATAGGACACAAACAGTACCTCCGCCAGTAGCCCGAGTCAACTACTTGGCATTAGTGAACCCCTACAACCCACCCCATTATGACGGCCAAGAGGATCCGGCCAAGTTGGAAGGTTGGATCCGTACCTTTGATAAGCTCTTGAATGCTATCAAGTGCCCTGATGAGGAAAAGATACACGTAGTGACCTACTACCTAGGAGGCGAAGCCGATGAGTGGTGGCAAAATCTCCAAACGAACTCAGTGGAAGACGAAGAAGCCTACACCTGGGAGGAACTTAAGGAAGCTTTGAGGGAAAGATTCTACCCACTGAGCACCAAGACTGCGAAGTACGAGGAGTTCATCAACTTAAAGCAAGGTGCACAAACGGTACAAGAATACTACACCAAATTCAAGGAGCTAGTACGATTCGCTGCGAGGATAGTACCAACCGACTCTGACAAGGCTCAGAAATTCGAGATGGGTCTGAACCTTAGTATCCGGGAGATACTTGCAGTAGGACAATTCCCGAACCTGCAGACGATATATGATCGCGCCGTATCAATTGCTCGAATCCAGCAATTGAAGCGTAAGGAATATGGTGAGTCGAGCAAGGACTTGCAAGGACTTGAGAAGAAGGATCGGAAAGACAACAATAACAACTCTAGGAAAGACAATGGATCCCGAAGGAAAGGAAGTAAAGGTCTCAACAATGGGGGAGACGACAACCGTGGTGCGTTTATACCACGCTGTCCACGATGCAACCATGCACATTTGGTGCGCCAATGCCCGAAGCCTGGAACCTGCCGTAGGTGCGGCAAGCTTGGTCACAAGGCTAGTGGATGTCGAACGCCAGAGGAGGCGATCGAAAAGAGAGTAGATTTGGTGAACCTTCAGCAAGGGGAGAGTGACGAGGAACAAGACCAAAACCCGAATCCTCTTGAGAATAATGAGTAGACAGTTATGGGGACATAACTGAAGTCCTAAGGGGGAGAGGATGTGATACCCCGTAGTTATTTATTTTTGGAGTTCGACTCGATATCATGTATCCTAGATCATAAATAAACAAATTCAAATTGTTTTGAACTACGTTATGGCTTGATCCCTTCACCGGGTACGTAGGCAGCTTAGAAGTCTTAATTCTAAGTTCAGTCACAACATAATAAAACAAACACAAGACCTTAGCACGAGAAAAGCCGAAACACAACTTCGAGGACGAAGTTGATTCTTAAGGAGGGTAGACTGTAATACCCGGAAATTTTCCAACATAAAATAAATATAATAAATAAGATAAATATAATAAATAAAGAAATAAATGTAGAGGAAATGATAAATGGAATTTAAATTAAAAAGAAAACAAAATTCCGAGAACCCGGGAAGCCGAAGACAATTTAATCGAATAAATGGTTACACGGAAACCCGACATCGATGGACTCAATGACTCGAGTCCAAACATAAATTTAGGTCCGAATAAAATTAGGATAGGAAATCGAAGCCCGAATATACCCCGAGAAATCGGAATTCGGGAGCATAGAGGGATAGAAACCCGAAAGAGAGGCGGAAAAGCACGACGGATCGCACGACCCGGCCCAGACCGAAGTCCAGGCCAGGACGGCGCGGTCGCCGCGCGCTCCAAAGGAGAGGACCGCGCCAGGTGCGCGCCAGAGGGCAGATTCGCGAATTTCGTGAATCTCTCGCCCGATTCCGGATTTTTCGACTTTCGGTTAAACATATCTCGACCCAAGACCCTTGGGGTCAGATTTTGGACGCCCTAGGTCTTAGATATCTATAAATAAGACCTTCTAGGAGCTCCGTATACCTTTACGAAACCCTACAACCTTCCATACATTCGAAACCCTAGATCCGGAAGTCGTCGGAGGCACAAAACCGAACAACGGGACTGACTTGGACGAAAATAGGGAGCCTTCGATTGTCGGGGTAAGATACGAACCATTCTTGTCCATTCTTTTTCCTGTTCTTGATTCAAAACGAATCCTAAATTCGATCTTTTTCTATTCTAAACCCCCGATCCGAATCGAGAGCGAAGAACCCGACAAACGGAGAGGATAAACGGAGGACGGGAAGCCACGCCTCCGAATCGAAGATCCCGGACGCTCAACAATCTGTAAGTTAACGCTTACACGGTTTTGGGAGTAGTTAAAATATTTGAATCTAGAAACTTAATCAAATCTTTCGTAAATCTGTCAACATGTGATTTCTAACGGCGCAACAGTTTTGTCTAATTTTTCCGAACCTTTAAACGACCTCAAACGGGAAAACTTAAAACACGAAAAAGAGGCTAGAAGTACTTGTAACACCCCGGTTTTTGGTCACCCAGGTCGGGATGTCACCGCCACACCTCCCTAGCAAGACACGGTTTCTCCGAGCTTACTAAAGAGATGCAAGGCTATGGTTTTTCAGAATTTAAAATAATCAAACAGCCCATTCATATATAATTTAAAATAATACATCAAAGTTGCAGCGGAAAATAATATTTACATAAGTATAATGCAGCGGAATTTAAATATAGGGCCAACATGGCCTAATCACGGGTTAAACAGACCCGTTCATGCAAGATCTAGTCTAGTACAAAAATTCAAAATAATATATCATCCCAAGCTTCCCGTGTATGCATATGACGATGCATAATTCTCAACTCTGGAAGAAAAAGAAATAAAAATGGTTTTGGTCAGCACTACGTGCTGAGTAAGTTAACACGTACAAGATTATGAGGTTTCAAAGCCTTTATTAAACTTTAATGAAAACATGTGCATAATTTAAACAATTCATGTAATCGCATAATTTAGAAGACATGGATTTATAGATCATAAATATAGCTTGCAAGGTAATTAAATAAATTGCCATAAATATAAAAGCACAATTTAATACAGATTTAATTTGGAATTCTCGCAAACTTCTCGTTTCATATCTTTTAGAGATCACCACCGCTAGGGCTCTTATGTCCGCCAGCCTTACGCCTGGGCTCTTATGTCCACAGGTATCATGGTCGATCTTCTAATTAGAGTTAATCCGTCCGCTAGCCATACGATCACTGTTTCGCTAGGGCTCTTACGTCAACCTAGACATACACTTGGGCTCTTATGTCCCAAGCCGCAGAGAACATTGACAGTATCTAGCTTAGTCATAACCCGCAATATTTTAACCTTCTCGTTTCGTGTATCTTATTTCAAAGAATTTCTATCCGTTTCAACCTTAAAGGTTAATTTCATCGTTTCCACAAGATTTCAAGTTTTGACTCGGTCAACCACAGTTTACTCTAAAAATTGTCTAAAATCAGATTTAATTTCAAAAATTCCGAAATTTCACGACTGACTCCAAAACGTCGAGATCTACAACTTTCGTGTTTTAACTTTTTCAATCCGAGATACTGAAATAGGTCAAAAACACTAATTTTCACAGAAGTACAGTTCTGTCCGAATTTCATATAACTCAGTTTAAAGATTTCGAATTCTACCATAGCAATTCAACTCCAAATTTAATGAAATTTTACAGAGATCATCTTACGACAATTATCTACAACTTTCATGTTCGGCCAAAGATCTAAATCGGTCTGGAACCTATGTCAAAAACGTGATCAAGATCGGACCTAAGTTCTGTCAAGAATTTCAAGATCTAGATTCAAGCAGTTCGGTGTTGGTTGGTTTTCACCTATTAAATCGTCTCTAAAAATTCTGAAAATTTTACAGTAGATAGATCTAAGCCTTAAGAACGTTTTTCGTGTTTTAAGTTTTTCTGTTTGAGTCCGTTTTAAGGTTCGGAAAAATTCATCAAATCTGTTGCGCCGGTAGAAAGTAAGAATTGACAGATTTTCGATTTCTTGTTAATCTTTTAGTTTTGAATGTTTTAATTCATCCCAAAACCATGTAAGAGTTAACTTACAGATTGTTGAGCGTCCGGGATCTTCGATTCGGAGGCGTGGCTTCCCGTCCTCCGTTTATCCTCTCCGTTTGTCGGGTTCTTCGCTCTCGATTCGGATCGGGGGTTTAAAATAGAAAAAGATCGAATTTAGGATTCGTTTTCGAATCACATATGGAAAAGAATGGATCAAGGCTTACCACAGCGACGGGGGTCTCCAAATTTCGTCCAAGTCAGTTCCTCCTATCGGTGTTGTGCCTCCGACGGCTCCGGGATTAGGGTTTCGACGTATAGAAAGATTTCGTAGGGTTTCAAATGTATTCGGAGCTCTTAGGAGGTCTTATTTATAGATATTGAAGACCTAGGGCGTCCAAAATCTGACCCCAAGGGTCTTGGGTCGAGATACGTTCAACCGAAAGTCGAAAAATCCGGAATCGGGCGAGAGATTCACGCAATTCGCGAATCTGCCCTCTGGCGCGCACCTGGCGCGGTCCTCTCCTTTGGAGCGCGCGGCGACCGCGCCGTCCTGGCCTGGACTTCGGTCTGGGCCGGGTCGTGCGATCCGTCGGGCGTTTCCTCCTCTCTTTCGGACTTCTATCCTTCTACGTTCCCGGATTCGGATTTCTGGGGTATCTTCGGGCTCCGATTTCCTATCTTAATTTTATTCGGATCTAATTTTATATTTGGACTCGAGTTATTGAGTCTATCGGTGTCGGGTCCCCGTGTACCCATTCATTCGATTAAATTATCTTCGGCTTCTCGGGTTTTCGGAATTTTGTTTTCTTTTTAATTTAAATTTCATTTCTCATCTTCTATGATTCTTTATTCATTTATCATGTTTATTATATTTATTTATTTATTTTATTTATTTATTTTATGTTGCAAAATTCTCGGGTATTACAGTCTACCCTCCTTAAGAATCAACTTCGTCCTCGAAGTTGTGTTTCGGCTTTTCTCGTGCTAAAGTCTTTTGTTTGTTTTATTATTTTGTGACTGAACTTAGAATTAAGACTTCTAAGCTGCCTACGTACCCGGTGAAGGGATCAAGCCATAACGTAGTTCAAAACAAGTTGAATTTGTTTATTTATGATTTAGGATACATGATATCGAGTCGAACTCCAAAAATAAATAACTACGGGGTATCACATCCTCTCCCCCTTAGGACTTCAGTTATGTCCCCATAACTGTCTACTCATTATTCTCAAAAGGATTCGGGTTTTGGTCTTGTTCCTCGTCACTCTCTCCTTGCTGAAGGTTCACCAAATCTACTCTCTTTTCGATCGCCTCCTCTGGCGTTCGACATCCACTAGCCTTGTGACCAAGCTTGCCGCACCTACGGCAGGTTCCAGGCTTCGGGCATTGGCGCACCAGATGTGCATGGTTGCATCGTGGGCAACGTGGTATAACCGCACCACGGTTGTCGTCTCCCAACTTGTAACACCCCGGTTTTTGGTCACCCAGGTCGGGATGTCACCGCCACACCTCCCTAGCAAGACACGGTTTCTCCGAGCTTACTAAAGAGATGCAAGGCTATGGTTTTTCAGAATTTAAAATAATCAAACAGCCCATTCATATATAATTTAAAATAATACATCAAAGTTGCAGCGGAAAATAATATTTACATAAGTATAATGCAGCGGAATTTAAATATAGGGCCAACATGGCCTAATCACGGGTTAAACAGACCCGTTCATGCAAGATCTAGTCTAGTACAAAAATTCAAAATAATATATCATCCCAAGCTTCCCGTGTATGCATATGACGATGCATAATTCTCAACTCTGGAAGAAAAAGAAATAAAAATGGTTTTGGTCAGCACTACGTGCTGAGTAAGTTAACACGTACAAGATTATGAGGTTTCAAAGCCTTTATTAAACTTTAATGAAAACATGTGCATAATTTAAACAATTCATGTAATCGCATAATTTAGAAGACATGGATTTATAGATCATAAATATAGCTTGCAAGGTAATTAAATAAATTGCCATAAATATAAAAGCACAATTTAATACAGATTTAATTTGGAATTCTCGCAAACTTCTCGTTTCATATCTTTTAGAGATCACCACCGCTAGGGCTCTTATGTCCGCCAGCCTTACGCCTGGGCTCTTATGTCCACAGGTATCATGGTCGATCTTCTAATTAGAGTTAATCCGTCCGCTAGCCATACGATCACTGTTTCGCTAGGGCTCTTACGTCAACCTAGACATACACTTGGGCTCTTATGTCCCAAGCCGCAGAGAACATTGACAGTATCTAGCTTAGTCATAACCCGCAATATTTTAACCTTCTCGTTTCGTGTATCTTATTTCAAAGAATTTCTATCCGTTTCAACCTTAAAGGTTAATTTCATCGTTTCCACAAGATTTCAAGTTTTGACTCGGTCAACCACAGTTTACTCTAAAAATTGTCTAAAATCAGATTTAATTTCAAAAATTCCGAAATTTCACGACTGACTCCAAAACGTCGAGATCTACAACTTTCGTGTTTTAACTTTTTCAATCCGAGATACTGAAATAGGTCAAAAACACTAATTTTCACAGAAGTACAGTTCTGTCCGAATTTCATATAACTCAGTTTAAAGATTTCGAATTCTACCATAGCAATTCAACTCCAAATTTAATGAAATTTTACAGAGATCATCTTACGACAATTATCTACAACTTTCATGTTCGGCCAAAGATCTAAATCGGTCTGGAACCTATGTCAAAAACGTGATCAAGATCGGACCTAAGTTCTGTCAAGAATTTCAAGATCTAGATTCAAGCAGTTCGGTGTTGGTTGGTTTTCACCTATTAAATCGTCTCTAAAAATTCTGAAAATTTTACAGTAGATAGATCTAAGCCTTAAGAACGTTTTTCGTGTTTTAAGTTTTTCTGTTTGAGTTCGTTTTAAGGTTCGGAAAAATTCATCAAATCTGTTGCGCCGGTAGAAAGTAAGAATTGACAGATTTTCGATTTCTTGTTAATCTTTTAGTTTTGAATGTTTTAATTCACCCCAAAACCATGTAAGAGTTAACTTACAGATTGTTGAGCGTCCGGGATCTTCGATTCGGAGGCGTGGCTTCCCGTCCTCCGTTTATCCTCTCCGTTTGTCGGGTTCTTCGCTCTCGATTCGGATCGGGGGTTTAAAATAGAAAAAGATCGAATTTAGGATTCGTTTTCGAATCACATATGGAAAAGAATGGATCAAGGCTTACCACAGCGACGGGGGTCTCCAAATTTCGTCCAAGTCAGTTCCTCCTCTCGGTGTTGTGCCTCCGACGGCTCCGGGATTAGGGTTTCGACGTATAGAAAGATTTCGTAGGGTTTCAAATGTATTCGGAGCTCTTAGGAGGTCTTATTTATAGATATTGAAGACCTAGGGCGTCCAAAATCTGACCCCAAGGGTCTTGGGTCGAGATACGTTCAACCGAAAGTCGAAAAATCCGGAATCGGGCGAGAGATTCACGCAATTCGCGAATCTGCCCTCTGGCGCGCACCTGGCGCGGTCCTCTCCTTTGGAGCGCGCGGCGACCGCGCCGTCCTGGCCTGGACTTCGGTCTGGGCCGGGTCGTGCGATCCGTCGGGCGTTTCCTCCTCTCTTTCGGACTTCTATCCTTCTACGTTCCCGGATTCGGATTTCCGGGGTAAGACCTTCTAGGAGCTCCGTATACCTTTACGAAACCCTACAACCTTCCATACATTCGAAACCCTAGATCCGGAAGTCGTCGGAGGCACAAAACCGAACAACGGGACTGACTTGGACGAAAATAGGGAGCCTTCGATTGTCGGGGTAAGATACGAACCATTCTTGTCCATTCTTTTTCCTGTTCTTGATTCAAAACGAATCCTAAATTCGATCTTTTTCTATTCTAAACCCCCGATCCGAATCGAGAGCGAAGAACCCGACAAACGGAGAGGATAAACGGAGGACGGGAAGCCACGCCTCCGAATCGAAGATCCCGGACGCTCAACAATCTGTAAGTTAACGCTTACACGGTTTTGGGAGTAGTTAAAATATTTGAATCTAGAAACTTAATCAAATCTTTCGTAAATCTGTCAACATGTGATTTCTAACGGCGCAACAGTTTTGTCTAATTTTTCCGAACCTTTAAACGACCTCAAACGGGAAAACTTAAAACACGAAAAACGTTCCTAAGACTCTGATCTAGGTTGTGTAAAAATTTCATAATTTTTCATCGTGTTTTGATATGCGAAACCGATCGTAAACGAGCCTGCTTTAGATTTAAATCTTGAAACGATGATAGATTCTTTATTCGAACTTGTTGGTGATTTCTACCTTAGATCTAGACCGATCTAGGCTTGGCGTTGAACATAAGAGTTGTAGATCTATATGTTAAGAACACCTCCGTAAAATTTCAGAAATTTTCGTGATGATTTGATATAAGAAATCCACCCCAAACCGAACTGCTGAAACTTAGATCTTGAAGTTCTTGACAGAACATAGATTCGAACTTGTTGACGTTTTTGACTATGGTTCTAGGCCGAATTAGATCTTTAGCCGAACATGAAAGTTGTAGATAATTGTCTTAAGATGATCTCTGTAAAATTTCATCAAATTTAGAGCTCATTTGCTATGGTAGATCTCGAAACTTTTAAACTGCTGTGTGAAAACGCGGACAGATTTCTAATCTGACGAAAATTGACGTTTTTGACCTATTTTGTATCTCGGATTGAAAAAGTTAAAACACGAAAGTTGTAGATCTCGACGTTTTGGAGTCATTCCTGAAATTTTGGAATTTTTGAAATTAAATCTGATTTTTAGCGAATTTTAGAGTAAACTGTGATTTACCGAACGAAATTTTGAAATCTTGTTGAAACGGTGGAATTAGCCTTTGAGGTTGAAACGAATAGAAATACTTTGACACACGATACATGAAACGAGAAGATTAAAATATTGCGGGTTATGACTAAGCTAGATACTGTCAATGTTCTCTGCGGCTTGGGACATAAGAGCCCAAGTGTATGTCTAGGTTGACGTAAGAGCCCTAGCGAAACAGTGATCGTATGGCTAGCGGACGGATTAACTCTAATTAAAAGATCTGGATCGACCATGATACCTGAGGACATAAGAGCCCAGGCGTAAGGCTGGTGGACATAAGAGCCCTAGCGGTGGTGATCTGTAAGAGATATGAAACGAGGAGTTGCGAGAATTCCAAATTAAATCTGTATTAAATTGTGTTGTTAAATTTATGGCCACTTATTTAATTGCGTTGCAAGCTATATGATGATCTTATGAATCCATACTTCTAAATTATGCGCTTACATGAATTATTTAAATTATGCACATGTTTTCATTAAATTTAAATAAAGGCTTTGAAACCTCATAATCTTGTATGTGTTAACTTACTCAGCACATAGTGCTGACCAAAACCGTTTTTTTTTTTCCCGTTTCTTTCAGAGCCGAAGAATATGCATCATCATATGCATTCATGGGAATTTTGGGGAAATGCTTTATTTGTAAATGATACGTTAGACTAGAGATTGCATGAACGGGCCTGTTTAACCCGTATTCTGGCCGTGTTGGCTATATTTAAATTCCGCTGCATTATACTTATGTAAATATTATTTTCCGCTGCAACTTTGATGTATTATTTTTAAATTATATATGAATGGGCTGTTTGAATGTTTTAAATACTGAAAAACCATAGCCTTGCATCTCTTTAGCAAGCTCGGAGAAACCGTGTCTTGCTAGGGAGGTGTGGCGGTGACATCCCGACCTGGGTGACCAAAAACCGGGGTGTTACACTCAATTCATCCCGAACCAAGGCCAATGGAACCAAAACCAGAATCAGAATCAAAATCAAAAGCCCCCTTCAAGGCTGGAGAATTTGATGACTGATTTTATCACTTGCCAGAAGGAGATTAACACTCAGCTGCAGGCTTCCATCAGAAATGTGGAGACCCAAGTTACCCAAATGGCTAATGAAATGCAGAAAAGGGATAAAGGAACATTGCCAAGCACTGCGGAAAAGAACCCGCAATGCAAAGCAATAACTTTGAAATCTGGAAAGACACTGGCTGGACCAAAAGGAGTGGATACTGGAAATACTCATGAGGAAGATGATGATGCTGTTGACAATGCTGATGAGGAAGCAATGGATAAACAAAAGGAAGCCGAACAGCAGACTGACGCTGCAAAAAGAACGGCAGAAACAGAAAATGGTAATGGTGAAGGTACAACCTCTAACCAACTGCCACCAAAACATGATAACAAAAACAAGTTCATGCCTAGGGTTCCTTACCCGGCTAGACTTAAAAATAAGCAACAAGATCTGAAGTTTGAAAAATTTCTGAAAAGACTGCGGGAAGTTGAGATTACCATTCCTTTGATAGAAATGATCTCTGAAATGCCAGTCTATGCTAAGTTCTTGAAAGAAATGATTTCAGGAAAGAGACAGGTTGAGCAGGACGAATTGGTGGTACTCAACAGCACTTGCAGTGCTATCATTCAGAAGAAGCTGCCGGAAAAGAAAGAGGATCCCGGATGCTATACATTGCCGATTCGGATTGGCCAGAACAACGCCGGAAAAGGACTGTGTGACCTCGGCTCCAGCATTAACGTTATGCCATTAACCATGGTTAAACGTCTTAAGCTTGGAGTAGTTGAACCAGTCAAAATGAGACTCCAGCACGCAGATAGGTCAATTACAAAGCCAATCGGGATCTTGAAAGATGTGATAATCAAAGCCGGCAGTACTCCATTTCCAGTGGACTTCATCATTCTGGATATCGAGGAGGACTCCGACATGCCTCTCATCTTAGGCAGGCCGTTCTTGGCCACAGGCGGAGCACTAATTGATGCCAAATCCGGAAGGGTGACACTCCGCGTTGATGGGGATGAAGTCATTTTCGACATGGAGCAACTGCAGAAATTTCCGAATGACAGTTCTTGTTTTTCTTTTGATGATGTAATAGTTAGAAAAGAGCTAGACTCTGGAAACAATGATGAAATGATGCTGTATGGACCTTCAAAGCAGGTACTGACGCATGCTGGTGCTGAGCCAAAGGAACAGTGCAGCGCCGTCCAATTTGAGGATCCCGAGTCCGGGGACCTTGAAGCATATGACGGTGCTGATTTCACTGCACAAGGGAATGATGGCACCGAAGAGGAAGAAGAGGATCCTGTACTGATGCAGGGTCCCGAAGGTAAATCTGATCTCCCACTACAAAATTCTCGCAAATTACTCCCTTCCGTTGAATGCCCACCAGAGCTTGAACTTAAAACATTACCCGATCATCTCAAGTACGCGTTTCTCGCAGAACATAAAAAATTACCTGTGATTGTTTCGGCTAAGCTCTCCCAAGAGCAAGAAAATGCTCTGGTGGTCGTTCTTAAGAAACATGTACATGCAATAGGTTGGACCATTTCTGATATAAAAGGAATAAGCCCTTCTATTGCATGCACAGGATTTTAATGGAAGAAGAGTATAAACCCTCCCGTCAGCCTCAGAGGCGTTTGAACACCCTCATGCAAGAAG
This sequence comes from Hygrophila difformis, assembly GCA_030278955.1. Classification (NCBI taxonomy): domain Eukaryota; kingdom Viridiplantae; phylum Streptophyta; class Magnoliopsida; order Lamiales; family Acanthaceae; genus Hygrophila; species Hygrophila difformis. The sequence goes on from JAOANR010000014.1 coordinate 23,388,076, forward strand.
TGGTAAGAAAGAAGGTTATCAAGCTCTTAGATGCTGGTATAATCCACCCTATTTCTGACAGCAAATGGGTCAGCCCAGTGCAGGTCGTACCAAAACGAGGAGGGATGTGCATAACCAAGAATGAGCAAGGAGAAGAGGTTGCAACCAGGCCAGTGACCGGATGGAGAGTTTGCATCGACTACCGGAAACTGAATGAGGCCACCCGCAAGGACCATTTTCCATTGCCTTTTATTGATCAAATGCTTGAGAGGTTGGCAGGGAGAGAATTTTATTGCTTTTTGGATGGTTATTCTGGGTATAATCAGATTGTTATTTCAAGCGAAGACAATGAAAAAACTACTTTTACTTGCCCTTATGGCACTTTTGCCTATAGGCGCATGCCATTTGGTCTTTGCAATGCACCTGCTACTTTTCAAAGATGCATGATGTCTATATTCTCTGAATTTATCGAAAAATGCATTGAGGTCTTCATGGATGACTTCTCTGTATATGGAGATACGTTTGATGAATGTTTGACTAATCTTGCTAAGATTTTAAAGAGGTGTGAGGACACTAACTTGGTTTTAAACTGGGAAAAGTGCCATTTTATGGTCACTGAGGGCATAGTGTTAGGTCATCGCATTTCTCGTGCAGGTATTAAGGTTGATCCAGCCAAAGTTTCCATCATTTCCAATCTCCCTCTTCCTAACTCGATCAAATCAGTTAGGAGCTTCTTAGGGCATGCCGGTTTTTACCGGAGATTCATTAAGGATTTCTCTAAAATTGCCAAGCCGCTCACTAATCTGCTTTGTAAAGAAAATCCTTTCTTAATAAATGAAGCGTGTGTCCAAGCCTTTGACACGCTCAAGAAGATGTTGGTTTCTGCACCAATAGTGCAACCACCCGATTGGTCAATACCCTTCGAGGTAATGTGCGATGCTAGTGGTCTCGCCGTAGGCGCAGTTCTTGGACAACATAAGGATGGGAGACAGTGCGTAATTCATTACGCAAGTCATGCCCTGAATGGAGCCCAAATTAACTACACCACAACGGAGAAAGCGATGTATGTTGTAATCTTCGCGTTTGATAAATTCAGACAGTACCTTATAGGTACGAAGACTATAGTATACACCGATCATTCTGCATTGAGATACTTGTTTAGCAAACAAGACGCCAAACCTCGATTAATCAGGTGGGTACTTCTGTTGCAAGAATTCGACATCATAATAAAAGATAGGCGAGGTCGAGATAATGGCGCTGCTGACCACTTATCTCGATTAGATAATGATAAAAAGGAAAAAGCCGTCAATGAAGAGTTTCCGGACGAACAGTTGTTCGCATTGCATCTGCATAATCAAGCTTGTCCATGGTTTTCCGACATCGCTAACTTCTTGGCATGCGGAATAACCCCACAGTTTTCAAACTATCATCAGAAGAATAAGTTCAAACGAGATGTATTAAGTTACTTCTGGGAAGAACCTTATCTCTTCAAACACTGCGCCGATTCAATAATCAGGCGATGTGTGACCGAGCATGAAGCCTATCAAATTGTCAGAAAATGCCATGAATCAGAATATGGAGGTCATCATGGTCCCGCTCGAACGGCCCACAAGGTCCTCGAATGTGGATTCTATTGGCCTCACATCTATGAGGATTGCAGGACATTCGTGAAAGGTTGCGACAAGTGCCAAAGATTGGGAAACCTCACCAAGAGGGATGAGATGCCTCAAAAGGGAATCCTCACACTTGAGATTTTCGATGTATGGGGCATTGACTTCATGGGACCGTTTCCACCATCTGGTGGAAACTACTATATCTTGGTAGCTGTCGATTACGTGTCCAAATGGGTTGAGGCTGTCGCATTACCAACCAATGATGGTAGCCAAGTCATCAAGTTCCTCAAGAACAACATTTTCAGTCGATTTGGCATACCTAGGGTGGTGATATCTGATGGAGGAACACACTTTATTAATAAAGCTTTTGAAACTTTAATGAGTAAAAATGGAATCCTCCATAAGATAGGCACGCCTTATCATCCCCAGACTAGTGGGCAAGTCGAAGTATCCAATCGAGAAATCAAACATATACTCGAGGCCACAGTCGGGATAACCCGTAAGGATTGGGCACGTAAGCTCAATGATGCTCTATGGGCATACCGCACAACATTTAAGACTCCCATTGGGATGTCCCCTTACAGACTTGTCTTCGGAAAAGCCTGTCATTTGCCTGTAGAGTTAGAGCATAAAGTTTACTGGGCCGTTAAAACGCTTAACTTCGATCCGAAAGTTGCTCAGAGCAAACGCAAGTTGGACCTCAATGAAATTGAGGAAATACGAACGCTAGCTTATGAAAGCTCTCGAATTTATAAGGAGCGGACCCAGAAGTTGCACGATCGCCGGATTAAGCCTAAGCATTTTTATGTTGGTCAAAATGTATTGTTGTTCAATTCTAGGTTAAAGTTGTTCCCTGGGAAGCTTAAATCCCGATGGGAAGGACCACATGAAGTGCTAGAAGTGTTTGAAAATGGAGCCGTCAGGATCCGAACTGACAAGGGCAACATAGTGGTGAATGGACAGCGGTTAAAGGAGTACCTCAGACAGTTCGATCCGGAGAAAGAAAGCCAAGCAGTGGCAGACCCGGCTTACACCTAATAAGAAACAGCAAAAAAAAAAAAAATTCAGTTTATATATATATGTATAATCTTATGGTATACTATTCTCATAACAGGAGAGTACCCAAAAATCAATTAAACATTTAGAGTACTAAGACTCTAAATGTGAGGATGTTGATATTTGGAGAAAATCTAATGCGTTGTATTTATCTGTCTTGCAGAAAGTTCGGAACCATCAAAAAGAGGAACAGTAAAGTAACACGGAAAACCAGGTTCTTGGTTGGATTAATCCCATGAATTTAAGAAAATATTTCCGGAAATTGAAGCAATTTAAATCCGGAATAATTTTTGCAAACAAATGGAATTAACCCAACCTAATTTATGCAAGTGGATCTTTCTTTAATTTCAGCCCAGTGTGTTTTGAATTTATTTGGACTGAATTTATTCAGGCCCAAATCAAATAAAATGAACTTATGCCCAACATCACATTCGGGCCCAGTTCACGAAAAATTTGAAAATTCGAAATTCGTGTCGTGGAACCAACCACTGTGTCGCGAAGCAATGCTCCGCGACCAGGCCTGGTCCCGCGACACAGTCGCACTTAGTACCCTTTCGATGTCGCGGAACATCTGTCGCGGTCCATGGGTCCGCGACCGGTTCTCCATTCCGCGACACCATTCCCCGTTGACTTTTCCATTCCAGAACTCGGTCGCGAAACTCCTGTCGCAGACCATGGCTCCGCGACCAGACTCAGATTCCGCGACTCGTGTAATGTCGCTATGCCCTGGTCGAGGAACCCTGTTCCGCGACACGGTCTGGTTTCCGCGACCAGTGTTTTTAGTATTTATACCCCCCCCCCCACCTCATTTTCCTCGCACTCACGTCAGTTTCATCCAACCTCCATCTTTTCATCTTCTCCTGTTCCCTCTTCTCTCTACCGAACGAACACCACCGTGTTCTTCGCACTCAATCACTCCTTTTTCAAGGGAAGACTATGGACCGATTCTACAGGATCCTTCCAAATCTGGGACCTCTACCTAAGCCCGAACCATGGAGGGCAGGGTAGAAACCCATTCTTTCTCCCCCCCCCCCCCCCCCCCCCCCCGCGTTCATAACTCCCTCGGTTTTTCCTTGTTCCCTTGTCTCTATTGTGATTTGTGAAAAGCATAATGTGGTTTGTGTGCACTGGTTTTTCCTGTTCTTGAGGTTTTAAGTGTTCTCGGTTGCAAGCATTGTTTTGAGATCTTTTTGGATCTTTAAACAACCCATTTTCAAAACTGTCATGAGTAAAATTTTGGGAAGTTTAAAACTTGAAAGAATAAACTAATGAACATTGGGGTGTTGTTTTGAACACCATGATGTTGTTGGTTTCTCTATTCTTGAGTTTCAGGGTTGTGTGTTTGATTTTTGTTGAATTTTGCCTTCTGATTTTGAGTTAAGGTTTCTGTAGTGTAGGTTTGAGGCATTCGAGGTGGAAGATCTTTTGGCATACTTGCTTACATGTCAGGGATCTCTTGGGAACAAATGTTTGTTTGTTTATGGAAACATAGTACAAACACCCAATGAGAAACTTCCACTTTTTAATAAAGGTGACCTTTTGGAAAAAGACAAAAATAGTTGATAGGTTTTTAATTGACTTGTGTTCTTTTTATTCCCAATGGAACTGTAGTGTGAGTAAATAGAAGTATATTCGTCACCCAACTGCTATTCTTTTCAGAAATCCAAAATGGGACCACTCACATCCCACTTCTCCTAATAAAACAAGTCAACCCTTTAAAAATTAAAAAAGAGTGTTTGCAATTTTCGGATGTTTTCAACTATCCAAAACAGTCCAGGCAGTCCAGAAATAGCAAATCCATTGTGCCACGCCTCCACTGCACATTCCTTAATTCGAGCATTTCACCCCATCCACCCATCTCTCACCATTTTCAACAAGTGCCTCGGACTTGTTTAATAATATTGAAAAATCAAAATTTTGGGTCCGATGGCCCATTAAAAATATATAGGGGCCCAATGACCCCTATCTTTTCATAAAAAAAACTATTTTACCCATGCTTTAAATTAAAATTAAAGTCAGAAACTCAATAATCTCACATTTAGAGCAAAACTCTAAATGTGAGGATGTTGGTTTCTAAACTTGAATAATTTCCGAGAAATTATAAAAATTGGATTCATCCCTTCTTATCTTTTCAGGGAAAATCTTCCAATCCCAGACCCAGTGCCCGGAGGAACCCATCTGCTGGACCTCCCAGAGGAGCTCCTAGGTGAAATCCTCTCCCGAATAGGAGAGGATGAGATCAGGGAAGTGTTCACTGCTCAAGAAACATGCCGGAAGCTTAGAAACGCAGGAAACCTTGCCATCGTTTACAAGCGATGCGAGTTGGATACAGCTAGGGTGAGGCAGTGGCAGGGGAGGATACGGCAGCAGAAAGAAAGATTTCTGAACACGTGCACTGAAGCTGGAAACTTCAACCTCAGAATTGTTCCAGCACTCCAAGCATTCACAGAAGGGGATGAAGAGCAAGCCTGCGAATGGCTACGGCCAGGCATCGAAGACAATCATAAAGCGTCAATCTTCACACGTGGACTGATGCTCATGAGCAAGCTAGATGAAGGCCAGGTCAATCAGGGGATCGCAATGATAGAAAGAATGGTGACCGATCGAGAGGTCCTGAACTACACGTCTACCAACACCCTCTCGTGGATGGCAGACAATCATGCCCCCTACCTGTTTGCAGGGCAACCACCCCGAGTCTTCTGCAGAAGGATGCATGAACCCCTAAGAGACCACAATGGCTGGTGCCTGCGCTGTGATCTGACCAGCTACGTCCACTGGCTCAGATACATGTTCTGAGAAAAGGAGGAAGAAGGAAAGAATCCTAGTATGCTCTAGTTCTTTTTAAGCCCTAGTATCGGCATCATATAAGGGATTTCCTCTTTTGTATGCAGGTTCACACTAACTGCATAGGGATCCTTTGAAATTATTGTACTTTATCTCTTTCCACAAATTGAACTCAAGATTGAGATCTGCAACAATCTTTATTTGCTTCCTTTGAAAAGATGTCTGACAGTCCAAGATGAATAAGCGACTGTCAGGCCAAAAATATGCTGTTGACATACTCCGTATGTCAGCAGTGCCTCTTTACTGCTTTAAATCAAATAACCAGCAAAAATATGCATAAACCTGCTCTAAATTCACATGTTGAATTTAGGCTTATGATTAAATTTTCAAACTTTTAAATTGGGATAATATAATTGAGAACATGCATGACATGAATTCCTAAGGTTTTGAGCTATAAAAATTTAATGATGCGATCAGCTTATTGGGTAATAAATCTGCATGTTAGAGATTCCAATTGAATAAATTGTTAGAATTAAGCTCTGATTAAATTTGAGAATATTGTATGACATGAATCAACCCAACCTTGTGAGATTTGAGCCATGAGTCACTTTTACTCATTTATTTTCTTTGATGTGTGAATCATTTTGATTAAAGGAAACTAGAACTTGCGATTGGGACCGATTCAAGACCATGCCATATTCCCAAAATCGAGCGTATGATCGAGGCACTTAGAAAACCCAATTTTTGGCCTTCTTTTGAAATCCAAACCCAAAAATATTCTCCCTTTAGGATTAACCAATTTGAGCCTTAAGCCTAATTTTTCTTTGAAGCCCCCTATATTATTCCTATCCTTACAAAAAGACCAAGAAATTCAAACTCAAGTGTGCAAGAATAAATTTTATCAAGGCATTACAATTTTTTATCATCATCAAAAATTTCAATCGGTATTCAAGAATCCGATCGAAAAAAAAAGTCGAGTTTCAATCGACAAAAATAAATTGCAAATGACAAAGCAAATTAGACATAGTCTAATGTCATGCAATAAGTAAAGAAAAGCAAAAGAAAGAAAAAGAAAAATATTGTTGATCATAAATTTTTAAATAAATGTGCCAAGTTATGATAGAATTAATTCCTGCCACTTCTTAGCCCAATACTTCCCTTTCCTACCAGATGATACAATCGTATGCCCCATTACAACCCTTAAATAAGACCTCATGATCTCGATTTGAGGAAATGAGCCGGTGGCGAGTTGGTCTGGTTGCAAGCTTATGGGATAATTTAATTAAATTTGATTTTGAGCGTTCAACGATTAAACCCCAATTGAGAGTGAGTGAACTTTCCGATTCTCCTACATGTGAGGCTCTGTTTCATGAATTATGTTATGTTCGTGTCATACCTTAATTCTGATTTTTAATCTTTGCATCTTTCAAACATAATATTCATGAAGGGTCGATAATAATGTTTGATTTGTAGGCCCGATGTAGTGAGCAAGTATCATTTCATTAAACACTGCAATCAAGGGAATTTAACACTTGTCGTTTTTGATTGTCCTATCCCAATCTAAAAAGAATGTGATTTATGAAGCCACGAAAATGAATTGAATATGTAGAGTCCGTGTTCTTAGGAACATTGACTCTGACTGCTCGGGGACGATCAGTCTTAAATGTGAGGATGTTGATAATGGCCAGAAATGACCATTATTTTCAATCCATTTCCGTGTCTGAACGGGCATTTGATCGCATTCCGGTCTTATAATAAATAAGAAAGCAGTTGAATTGGACTGATTTATGCATAATTGTAAAAATATTGAGCTGGTATGAAAGATGCATAAATATGTAATTTTATTACATATTTATGTTAGAAAAATCCAAAAACATGAGAAAAAGAAAAGAAAAGAAAAAGGATACAAAAGATGGGCAAAAGAATAAACAAGCCCACAAAAATACAAAAAGATGGGAGAGATAGAAGAGCCCACAAAAAGAGCAACTTCGGCCCATCTGGCCCATTCCGCTCTGTCTGGAAACATCTGGTCGAGGAACCCCGGTCGAGAACCATGGTTCCGCGACACAGGAGAGATTCGCGACCCAGCATGCAACATGAAGAAGAGACCAGTCTGGGAACATCCGGTCGAGGAACCCTGGTCGAGGACCATGGTTCCGCGCCACCAACACCTTGGAGGCCAAGCCACGCCCCAGTCGAGGAACCCCGGTCGCGGTCCATGCTTTAGCGACACGGACATGGATAGCGACAAAGACGCACCAATAGAGACACAAGACCCAGTCGAGAAGCCTTGCCACATGCAGCCCTGTCCCGCGACACAAAGGTGATTCCGCGACAAAGTTGTGATGTGTGTGATGTCTTGAGACACAGTGGGCCTCAGATCAAGCCCATGGGCCTAGGGCTCCACTCCTATAAATATGAGGAAACCCCCATGAGCTCAGGGTTAGAAATTCATTCTCTTGAAGACACAGTTGGAGAATCCCTCTCTAGGTAGTTCTTAGTTTAGGTTTACTTTCATTTTTTTATATTATTTAATTTGAGCCATAGTGTAGCTTAGCTTAGTTTAATTTTATGTTATTTTCTGTTTAAGAAGCATAGGTAGCCACTGTTCACAGTTTTATTTTTGTTGTTTAGCTTGCTTTTAGGGTTTGTATTACCCAAATGATGGGTACTAACAAACTATTCAATAAATGGGAAAATATTCACCAAGTTGTGTCCCAAAATCATGAAATGGGTGCTATAAACCCATGGACTTTTACTGCTTTCCCTTTATTTGGGTCATTTGACCCCTATTGCTTTTTGTCTCTTATTTTTGGATATGTTGTATGCTTATGCGTGGTTGAACCCTAGATTAGGTTTTGCTTTATTTTAAATTCTGTTTTGAGTAGATTTAATCCTGTTCTAGCATGTTCTTGTAGATTTTTAAATTCTGTATGGTT
>JAOANR010000014.1:23396946-23493797 GCA_030278955.1 Hygrophila difformis
TTCTCAAATACAGTGCAGTAAATAACCTTAGAGGAATATCATCCAGGCCTTGGTTATTTTCTAAGATAGGGTTGAGTTTTCTTTCAACTGCTATCCTCTCCTGCCAAAGTCTATTTTTGAGTCCTGAGTGAGTGCATCCGGAACGAACTAACTAGTTAGTTCGTTTCATTAGTTTGTATCTCATAACCACCCGGAAGGAAGTGAACGCACGAGTAGTTCACCAAGAGCCGGGAATTCTTGATCCATACCCCTTCATTCTGATGGGGAGCTGTCTTTTACTACCAGGGTCAGACCTTCAAAACCTCCGAGTGATAGGTTTTAAATGCTTTCTTTACTGTTTTCTTTACTGCTTTCTTTAAATGCTTTCGATAGAGGTCACTCGGTTGTATTGGGAGTTGCGTAACTGTTGCTAGGATTGATAGTTAAGGGATAGTTTAGGGCTTAATTAGAATCTTCGGGTGTGACATGGGAGAATGATAGTAGTACTTGGCATTTCAATAAATGAATTGTCAGGTGTTGCTCAACCACCACAGATGAAGTAACATACCCAGGCCAGGGCAGTTACAAGTCTGTGGTATCTTAGAGTTTGCGGTTTTAAGAACATGTAAACTCATACTGTAAGTACCTGTCTGTTAAAGGGAACGCAGTATTGAGAGCATGAGAATTAGCTATCTGATAGAATTATCCCAAACAAAGATCTGTGTATAAAAATGGAAGTTTAATACTGCCTTATCTAAATCTTGTCCAATTTTTATTCTTTCCTTCCTGTCCCTTCTGTCTACATTGTGATTCAGCTTCATAGCTAGCATGATGTATATTTTCATTGCTTTTATAGATAGTATCTATCGCATTCTTAGAATAATCTTTACCCGCTTTCTAGAATAGACTTATTTGCTTTGTAGAATAGATTTAAGTGCTTTCGTATTCTAATTTAAATTCATGTTAGTAGACGTTAACCACTTTTCAAACGAATTGGAGCAATACGAATGGAAAATCTAGTAAAATGACGTGGGCCCTGCTTCTATCGCACATCCTCCAGTGAACGATCCGGTCTTACTATAAATTACTGCAATTTTTGACACCGTGCGCTTTCGGGCCACAGTTTCTTAACACGAGTAATAAAAACGTGACAACCTATAAATATATCCCTAATCCTAACTCCGCCTTCATAAAATGATTTTCATTAAATAAAATCAAGACCGGGGTTCTATTATTTCGAAAATACTCGTGTGGGAAATTGTCAAAAGTTTCACTGCTCAGCTGACTCCTATCCGGATACAGTTTCCTTTTCTTTATCTTGTTCTCAAACCTGAATTTTGAGCTGTAATATTATCCAACAGTGTCGATCAACACTGTTTGAATAGTACTACAGTAAGAAAATATGTAGGTTTTTCTCTCATTCCACAGATAGTAGAAGTCTTGATGATAGCGATCACTGTCACTTAAGATCTTCTGCTGTCTAAAATCATCTCACCTTAATGATTAGGGAACTGGACCACAGGTAACTGCAATCCAATTAACCCTAATTATTCTGTCATCTCTTTAGCCAAAATACCTCTCACCTCCGGCTATTTCATCTCTGTGTTCCACATTCTGTCTAAACTCACCCTATATTTTGGGTTAATTTAATTTTACACTTCCTTATAAAATTATGCATGATATTATTATATAAATATTGTGGTCTAATTATTCCGGGATCCTTCCCTTGGACGCATGAGTCTTGATTTTAATCAAATGTCTCACAATAAATTTCCAACAAAAATTCATTTATAAAACCCGGATCTGAGTAAGGGATAAATTCCACAGTTATGACTAATTCACATTCTACCGGGGGTTAATTTTGGGAAATTAGAAGCAGAGTCAACGATTAGGTCTCATCTGGACTGAAAGGATCTGTGTTTTAAGTGAGAGTCTAGTACCTGTTTAGGGAATGGTTTTCAAATTCATTATTTTCCAAAATTGTTGTATGTTAGGAATCTGATATTAAATGTTGCACTGAGATAGGGTCCACTTGGACTCAGATACGGTGTGATAGTTAATACTAGAGGAACAACATTCGGGCCTCGGTTATTTTCTGAGATAGGGGTTGAGTACTCTTTCAACTGCTATCCTCTTCTGCCAAAGCCTATTTTTGAGTCCTGAGTGAGTGCATCTGGAATAAACTAATTCATTAGTTCGTTTCATTAGTTTGTATCTCATAACCACCCGGAAGGAAGTGAACACTGCGAGCGGTTCACCGAGAGCCCAGGGAATTCTTGATCCACACCCAGTCATTCTGACTGGGGGCTTTCTTTTACTACCAGGGTCAAACTTTCAAAAACTTCCGAGTGATAGGATTTTAAATGCTTTCTTTATCGCTTTCTTTTAAAATGCTTTCGTTAGAGGTCACTCGGTTGTATTGAGAGTTGTGTAACTGCTACTAGGACTGAGAGTGAAGGGATAGTTCAGGCTTGATTAGAATCTTTGGGCGTGACATGGGGGAGTGATAGCAGTACTTGGCATCTCAATAAATGATTTGTTGGGTGTTGCTTGTCCACCGCAGGTGACTAACACATTCTTGCAAGGCATTGCAAGGGGAGTTATGAGTTTGTGGTATCTTAGATTTTGTTGACTTAAGAGCATGCAAATTCTGACTGTAAGTACCTGTCTGTTAAAGGGAACATAGTACAGAAAACATGAGAGTTAGCTAACTGAAAGGATTATCCCAAACAAAGATCTGTGTATTAAAATGGAAGTTTAATTGTGTCTCATCCGAATCTTGTCCAATTTTTATTATTTTCTTCCTGTCCCTTCTGTCTCCTTTTAAATCTGCTTTCTTAGAACAATTTATCGCTTTCTTAGAATAGTTCATTGCCTTCTTAGAGTAAATTTAATTCGCTTTCTAGAATAATTTTATCTGCTTTATTTTAATTACTTTCATAGCTTAGTTTAAAATTCCGTCAAGTAGTTGATAATCAAACACAAACTTGAATCGAGTAACCGAGTGGAAAATCTTAGTAAACGATGTGGGCCCTGCTTCTATCGCACATCCTCCAGTGAACGATCCGGTACTTACTATAAATACTGCAATTTTTTACTCCGTGCGCTTTCGGGGGCACAGTTTCTTAACACGAGTAAATAAAAATGTGACAACCTATAAATATATCCCTAATCCCAACTCCGCCTTCATAAAGTGGTTTCATTAAATAAAATTAAAAACCGGAATTACTATTTTTCAGAAAATACTCATATAGTGGGAACTTGTCAAAAGTTTCATGACAAGGATCTTCATGGCAGGAAATTGTCAAAAGTTTCATGCCGGGGAGTTCCACAGCGCCGTTTGAAATCAAAGTTTCCCACATGAGTAATAAAAAGTGGAATATATCCTTAAACCCCTTCCATGAATCATAACTCTTTTCATTTAATAAATTCAAACTTGATATATTTTATAAAATATTCGTGTTAATGAAACTTGTCAAAAAAATTTCATGGCGCCATTGCCGGGGAGGATGCAGCATCGTTTATTAAGAGAATTACACTCCTGATTACTCATAGCTAGTTAGTGTAGTTTCTTTATTTATTTCAGAACAGAGAAGTACCCTCAAATCAATTAAACATTTAGAGCACTAAGACTCTAAATGTGAGGATGTTGATTTGAGGAGAAAACCTGACCAATTGGGTATTTATCTGTCTTGCAGGAAATTCGGAACCGCCAAAAAGAAGGAGCAGAAAAACAGCATGAAAAACCAGGTTCTTGGTTGGATTAATTCCACGAATCTAAGAAAATATTCTCGGAATTTAAAGCAATTTAAAATTCGGAATAAGTTCAACAGATAAATGGAACTGATCCGACCTAATTTTATGCAAGTGGATTATTTTAAATTCCAGCCCAATATTTTGAATTTATTTGGACTGAAGTCGTTCAGGTCCAACGCAAATAAAATGGACTCAGGCCCACTCGGGCCCAGTCTGTTAGAAATTTGAAAATTCAAAATCCGTGTCGCGAAACCTCTTCCCTGTCGCGGAACCTAGTCTCGCGCCAGGACGATAGCGACACGAACCTTTCAGACTCAGCTAAGGACTCATGTCGCTAAACTCAACCCATGTCGCGGACCCTTGTTCCGCGACACAGGGCAAGCCTAGCGACCGGGTCTCCAAACCCTCATAACCACATCCTGTCGCGGAACAACCTTGTGTCGCAAGACCACATCTAGTGCCAGGGGACAGTTCCGCGACACACCTTCTCCTGACCCCACTTCCCTCCTTTCAACCCTGTCGAGTAATACCCCAGTCGCTAGGCCACGCCTCGCGACTGGCTTCCAGTTTAGCGCCCCCTCTAATGGCGCTAGACCCCAGTCGTGGAACCCGGTTCCGCGACATGGGCTAGGGTTCCGCGACCAGGCCCATTTGTTTACTTAAACTCCCTCTTTTCGTCTTCTTCCTCACTTCTCCAACACTTAGCCAGTTTTTCAATTCTCTCGCACATTCGAAAACCTCTTATTCCCGAAGAACACCACGTGTTCCTCGCACTCTCCGATCACCATCTCAGGCGAAACGCCATCCATTTTTCGCGAAAAGCACAATGGAGCCCTCATCTTCTTCGTCCCCGAAGAAAGCCGAGCCATGGTAAGCATTTCTCCATCCAATTCTCGCACCCCTGTTCTCGCAATTTTAAGGAGTTTCGAGTTTTTGGTTGTGCGAATGCATGAGTAGAGGTCGCAATGTGTTTATCGCCTTGTTTTTAGTTTGATTTCGCGGATTATTTACTGTGAGCAGTGTTTATTAGAGGTTTTTGATTTGGGTGTTGGCCGATTATGATTAGGAGGAAGGGGTTGTTGTTTTTGCAATCTGGAAGTGTAGGGAAGTTCGTAATCTATTGGGCATTTAGAATTTTGAACTGAGGGCTGTTGGAGAACATAGTGCAGGATTGGGGGTGTATTAGGATTGTTTCCACCATCGTTGAGTTTTCAAGTTTTTTAGGATTCTTAGGGAATCCTTCTGTTTTAGTCTAAATGTCCGGGTACTCTCTACTTGATTTTGCTGAATCCCTCATGAATTTGGAATCTTGAACTCTGGAAGGCAAGGATTAATGAACACAGGGATACTATATGGGTGTTAATGTGTTGTTAGTACTCCTGTCTTTGGATTTCCTGCCCACTAAGCATGAATGTTGTGCCTGTTATTCTATTTCTGTGGTAATAAGCAGCAGTTTAGCAATATGCTCTTGTTAGTTTGAACTATGGTTTGAGAAGCATGATTGTTCTGATAGATAGGCAGCATGCCAATCTGTTTAAGTTTTGGTGGAGAGGATAGCATGATCTTGTGTTGATGTACTGTGTTCTTGTTTCTTGCATGCCAATGCAGGCATTAATTGCTTTTACCCTGTTCGGGCAACTTTGTTTGTTTATGTGGAAATCCTGGAAAGTTAGTGTATGGGTGTATGTGGCAGTTTCAGTGCACACCACACACTTTTCAGAAAAGGGATTTTCACAAAAAGACAAAATATGTTGGTGGAATAAAGTTTGACTTGGTGTTTTTTGTTCCCAATGGAACTACTAGTGTGAGTTAAAGTAGCAGTATTTTTGTCATATAAACTGCTATCCCTTTTCAAAAATCCAAACATGGGACCACACACATCCCACTTTTCATTAAATAAAACAAGTCAATCTTGAAAATTAAAAATAAAAATAGTGTTTGCCGAATTTTGTGAGTGTTTCACTGTCCAAAGACAGTCCAAGCAATCCGGAATTAGCAGATCCATCCGCCACGTCTCCACTGCACATTCCAATTTCGAGCATCCGTCCCATTCGTCTCGTCTCATCCCATCTTCAACAAGTGCCTCGAACTTGTTTAATAAATCTGAGAAAAATCAAGTTTTTGGCCCAATGGCCCATTAAGAGATTTTTGGTCCAATGACCATTTTATTTTCTCTTTTTGGACTAAAGAGTCCAAATCAAAAACATCCTTAGGTCCAATGACCTCAATTTTAATATTGCAGCTATAAATAGTATTATGTATTCTTTGTAATAAAATTCAAGTTAAATCAACTGAATCACATTTCGAGCAAAGCTCAAAATGTGAGGATGTTGACTTTCAACTTGAACAAATTCTTGAAAATTATAAAAAACTTGAATATCTCTGATCTTTTCTATCTTTCTCAGGAGTGAATTAGTGGTAAAGTCAGGCATCGGGTTGCTTGACTGCACATATAGAGATGCAGCTATTCAAGCATCAGCTGACCGGACTGAAATCAAGAACATGAGAGCGGCCATTGTCTCAGAATATAAAGTGTCGCTCGATCATACCACAGAGGATAAACTTGAGCTTGCACCAGGGTGGGATGTGAACATACCTCCGGAGGAGAGAACCATTGTAGCAGCATCCATAGAAAGAGACTATTATCACTTCCTAAAGAAATTTTGGGGAATGATGATAGACCATGCCCCACAGGATGCACTCACAACTCCAGAAGTCCACCATGAACGCATCCAGCTAAGATTTGGAGAACACAGAGCAATCTGGAACAGGCATGTGGAAAGAGGGATGAAAGAGCCACATCTAGCTGACTTCGATGTCATCATCCCAGTCCAAATCATAGACCCCCAAGTCAGAATGGCATTCACAGACAAGCAGATCGATCTCAGCAGAATCCTCAAGAGCGAAAACATCATGATGCACGAAGCATTCCCATTCAAGTGGAACCCATATCTTTTTTAAAGAAGGGGACCGGTGGAGCAAAGATGGATCACAGATCAAGCCCGCATCAGGCACAGAGAATTGAGTTTGAACCTGTACAAGCACCTTAAAAGTGCTGAAAAGTTTGAGCAAGGCCGAAACACTTCACTACTGGAAACCATGAGAAAGATGATAACGGACGCACGGAAAGAATGGGAAGATCTGACTTTTTCATGGGGAAAAGGAAATCCGAGCATCACTAAGTCTTTTCTGGATCCGGGAGTGGAACTGCCCGCTGAAGAGGTATTTGAATCTGTTTTTACACACAGAAAATATGGGCAATTTAAAACAACTAGGGAAGATGAGCTCCCTCGTCACATCGCTGTACTGAGAGAACAACTGCTGGTGGATATACACAAGGGAAGTTGGAAGCCTATAAGGAAAGGGGACAGACAGTTCAATATGATGTCTAAAGCTTAGGCAGGGACCTACCTCGACTATAACCAGGCACAGGACATGACTTATCTCGAAGGGATCCGAAAAGACCTGGTAGGGGCTATGATAGAAGTATCGGGAGGCCTACCTGGAACTGATCATGGAAATGGATAAAGAGGGACTCCGATACTGTAATGAGAAGTCAGAAAGGAAGAAAAAGATTCTGCACTACAACCACAATGTCCGCAGCAAGTTCTGCAAAAGGATAAAGGACGATTGGGAAGTACAGCTAGAACACATCACTCAACAGAGCTTCGTGGAAGACTATTTGAAATACGCTGAGAAGCTGCTGGGCTATGAGGGTAAGCCAGGCACTGAAGGAGATGCCGAAGAGGACCCAAACGCTTTCATTAATGCCTACATCTCGACACCTCCTCCTGACGCCAACCCGCAGCCTACCCAACCAACAGTGCAA
The DNA here is from genome assembly GCA_030278955.1 of Hygrophila difformis. NCBI lineage: Eukaryota > Viridiplantae > Streptophyta > Magnoliopsida > Lamiales > Acanthaceae > Hygrophila > Hygrophila difformis. Next base: position 23,404,511 of record JAOANR010000014.1, read on the forward strand.
GCGTCTGCCTTGCCACCGAGGGAGCAGGCTGAAGCTCAGAAAACTGCTAACCCCGAGTCTGTGGTACAACAAGAAATAGTTCGGACTCCAATACAGCCAACTCAATCTGAAATGCCAACACCAGCAGTGGATAAACCTGCAGCACAACCTGAACAGCCTGTACAGTCCAGACGACAGCTAGTTAAATCAGCTGAGAAAGAAAAGACGGCAAGGGCTCCGGAGAGACAAGTGGTGATCCAAGAGCCTAAGCTAACTGCCAAAAAGCCAGCAGCACTGTCAGATCCTAAAGATAGAGGCAAAGAAAAGATGCCACCACCACCTCCTAAACAGAAAGAACTGATTGCTCAAGATGCTGCACTGGCTAGAAAATTGCAGGAAGAAGAGAATGCCTTAGCCGGTCTGGGTGAACAAGAAAACGAAACAGGAGGTTCAGGGATGGACAAGATACTTGAGGAAAAACGAGCAGAAAAAGAAAAGGAAACTGAGGAGGAAAGGAGAAAGAAAGAATTGCACGACAAGGAAATTGCTGAAAAACTCCAAGCGGAACTGGAGACGAGGAAATCGACAGAGGTGGAGAAAGAGAAAGGGAATGACGAAGAGTTGATGATCACAGGCGGAGTAGAGGGAACCGGGCTGAAAATTAAAGAAGAACAACCACCTGGTTGGACTGGCCCCACTGCACATGATGCTCAAACCATCCGGAAACATATTCGAGAAAGGTTGAATGATCAAATTGAAGCAAGGATCGATGCGGGAGAGGGGCGGGATCAGATCAGATATCAGACGGAAGTGTCTCAGCTCATTGATCCACTTGTAGGCACTGCCAGAATTGAAGCTGTAATTGGAACTGTTGAAACATCTGCAAATCCAATTACGCTGTCAGAGCTGCTGAAAGGCAAGGCTGATGAACCACAGAAAAAAGATGAGGAAGCTGCTAGAAAGCTTGCGTCTGAGCTCGAATCCAAGGAGGGGGCTGGAACTGAAGCAACGGTGGAGAAACCACCACTTGAAAGATTCAAGAAAGTGAAACTTGAAAGAGAAGAGGAAGAAAAGAAGAAAAGGGCTAAGAAATCTGCCGAGCCTAAGAAAATCCAAGACATAGATGATGACGAGCTGCAAATATTGGAGGCAATGCCATCGTTAAAACTTTCAGCTAGGGATGAGCCTCGGCTTTTTGCACATTTGACCCCGGAGGAGAAGTTGGATAAATTAAGGGAAATAAGTTTCTTAAGAAAGGATGACCCCCTTTGGCAGGAATACTTGGCTGAAAGGGAAAAATTTTTGAAAAACAAAGCAGCAGCCAATACAGAAGGCCCGTCGCACCAAGCGGAACAACCAGAAGGATCATTGGATTCTGTTGATCCAGCAGCATTGGCTAACCTCTTGGAAGAACAGCCAGAAGAGCAACCAAGTGAACACCCTATGGCCTCTGCACTCAAGGAAAATGTCCGGAATATTGTGGCGGAAGCTGCAGCTGAAAACATATTAAGGGAGGAGGAGGAGGTATCAACTAGTGTTGATCCTTATTTTCCTGTTTTTAATTTTCCAAAGCCTGTAATGACTGAGTACAACAAAATGAATAATGTAATTAAACAGGTTGAGGAGGATTCTAAGAAAGAAGCAGCTGAGGAAAGAGGAGAACCAAGTCATGGGGAGCATGAGGCAGGATCCAGCAATGAACCTGCCCAAGGAAACCCAAGTGGGTCAACAGATTGGCACACGAGTGAACACTTGGAGTCAATTGGGTCTGTTAGACCAATTGAATTTTGGTCTGAAAATACTATAAGGCACCGGATGGGAGTGACAAAGCAATATGAAAAGAAGAAACTGGACAAAGCAGACTTGGAGGTTAAATTCAATGGGCGCATGGAAGGGGCTGAATGATATGCAAAATTATTGAAGACGATCGTGCCAGATAAGGGATTCAGCCCAGAAGTCTTGCTTCACCCCACAGTTGAAACATTCTACAGAAACCAAGAATGGGGGAACTTCATGTTGCACCATGAGGAAGATGGATTTGTTGAGCTAACGCGCGAATTCTTCTGCAACATTGAAGCAAATCACAGAAGGACTTGGATCCGGGGTCATGTTATCAACATCTCACCCAAATGGTTGAATACATTCTTCGAGACCCGGATATCTAAGACGAATTCGCCGAAGGAGAAATTCTGATGAAGACAGGGAAGACTAAGAAAGCTGCATTGTATTCAGCTATAGCGAACAGTATGACAAGGGTACCCGCTTCGGACCATACTTTCGATACAAACTGGTTGAAACTGCACTTCATGCCGACCTATGAGTTTTACATGTCGAAAATCCGGCCCAACTCGCACCCACACACGACATCTGGAAGCGTTCTTATAGGACTCGCAAAGTTGTGGCATGGAGTGAAGCTAAACGTAGGGAGGCATGTCTTTGAAGTTCTGATGACCCGGATAGAAGACAAGCAGGTCTTTTGCTATCCAAATTTGATCCGAAGAATCTGCATAAGCCAGGGCGTCGATTTAAGTGCGTTTGCAACCGATGAGCTAGTGAAGATAAACCCTCCCATCAGCGTGCCGAATCTCCGCTTGCGTGAAAGGATTACATATGCACTACCTCAACTACCCGGTGAAGGCAATTCCGATGCCCAATCTTCGTTCATATCCGGTGGTCAAGCACCTTCCACAAGCAAGAGAATCAGGCCATCTAGGGCCAATAAGGGAACAAAGAAAGCCCGTACTTATGCGGGACCTTCAACTGCAGTACAAGAAGAGCACCAGCAGGAACATACGGAAATACCACCTCCACCCCCAGCTCAACCTCCACCTCATCCAGTCCAAGTCCCACCTGCAAGTCAGAATGTCTCACAGCATCCGGCTGACTCCCTTGTGGTGGAACTTGTGAGCAGCATGAACAAGACAGTCACAGACAGCATAAGGACGCTGGCAGACACAGTGATTTTGGGAAAGGAGGATGAAAGGAGGGAAAGAACCGCAGAGAGAGCCGAACAGAGGAGGCGAGATGAAGAGTTCAGAATGCTGCTAGTGGACAGAGAAGAGCGCATGCATAGAGAGAGACTGGAAAGTGAAGAGAGGCAACGGAAGATGATGGAATTTGTACTGTCTGCACTTGTTAAACAACTTCCACAGCCACCAGCTCCACCAAAAGATGATGTTGGCCCTTCCAATCAACCCCAGGATCCAACTGAATAAGTGCGTCTCAATCTTATCATTGCGAGCTCAAATGTAAACATCATATAAGAGAATTTTCTATCATTTGTGCAAGTTCAATCTGATTGCATGGAAATCTCTTGTAATCGATGTATTTATTGCTTTCCAAAATGGAACTTCGTTTTGAGGTCCAAACAATTTTATTCTTGAAAAGATGTCTGTACAGTCCGAGATGAATAAGTGACTGTCAGGCCAAAAATATGCTGTTGACATACTTTGTATGTTAACAGTGCCTCTTTACTGCTTTAAATTAAATAACCAGCAAAAATGTGCATAAACCTGCTCTAAATTCACATGTTGAATTTAGGCTTATGATTAAATTTTCAAACTTTTAAAACTGGGATAATATAATTGAAGATATGCATGAAATGAATTACTAAGGTTTTGAGCTATAAAAATTTAATGATGCGATCATCTTGTTGGGTAATAAATCTGCATGTTAGAAAATTTGATTGAATGAAGTGTTGGGATTAAGCTTTGGTTAAATGAATATTGTATGACATGAATCAATCCAACCTGTGAGGTTTGAGTCATGAGTCACTTTTACTCATTCATTTCCTTTGATGTGTGAATCATTTTGATTAAAGGAAACTAGAACTTGCAATTAGGACCGATTCAAGACCATGTCATATTCCTGAGATCGGGCACATGATCGAGGCACCTAGAAAACCAAAATTTTGGCCTTCTTTTGAAATTCAAACCCAAAAATATTTTCCCTTTAGGAATAACCAATTTGAGCCTGTAAGCCTAATCTTTCTTTGAAACCCACTATATTTTTCCTAGCCTACAAAAAGACCAAAATATTCAACCCAAGTATGCAAGGATAAATTTTATCAAGGCATTAGATTTATGATCATCAAAATGTATTAATCAGGTAATGCTATAAGCCGGTTAAAAGAAAAATGAATGAAATGAATTGCAAATGACAAAGCAAATTAGACTTAGTCTAATGTCATACAAAAGAAAAGCAAAAGAAAGAAGAAATGATAATGATCATAAATCTTTAAATAAAAATATGTCATGATATGATAGAATTAATTCTTGCCACTTCTTAGCCCAATAATTTCTCTTTCCTACCTAATGATACAACCGTATGCCCCGTTATAACCCTTGAATAAGACCTCGGGATCTCGATTTAAGGAAATGAGCCGGTGGCGAGTTGATCTGATTGCAAGCTTATGGGATAATTTAATCAAAACTGATTTTGAGTGTTCACTGATTGAACCCCATTGAGAGTGAGTGAATTTTCCGATTGTCTTATATGTGAGGCTCTATTTTATGAATTATGTTCGTGTCATACCTAAATTATGATTCTTAATCCTTGCATTTTTCGAACATGATATTCATGAAAGATTGATAATAATGTATGATTTGTAGGCCCGATGTAGTGAGCAAGTATCATTTCATAAAACACTGCAATCAAGGGAATTTAACACTTGTAGTTTTTTATTGTCTTATCCCAATCTAAAAAGAATGTGATTTATGAAGCCACGAAAATGAATTGAATATGCAAAGTCCGTGTTCTTTAGAACATTGACTCTGACTGCTCGGGGACGATCAGTATTAAATGTGAGGATGTTGATAATGGCCAGGAATGACCATTATTTTCAATCCATTTCCGTGTCTAAAACGGGCATTTGATCGCATTCCGGTCTTATATTAAATAAGAAAGCAGTTGAATTGGACTGATTTAGGCATAATTGTAAAAATAATAAGCTGGTATGAAAAGTGCATAAATATGTAATTTTATTACACATTTATGTTAGAAAAATCCAAAAACATGAGAAAAAGAAAAGAAAAGAAAAAGGAATGAAAAAGATGGGCAAAAGAATAAAACAAGCCCACAAAATATAAAAAGATGGGAAAAGAAAGAAAAGCCCACAAAAATACATATTCCGGCCCATCTGGCCCAACTTGGCGGTGTCCAGGAATACCTTGTCGCTAGACACCCCTGTCGTTAAGCATGGTCTAGCGACACGGGGGGAGTCCCGCGCCACAAGCGCAGAAGAAAGCTGAAGCCAGTCCCTAAGCACCCCAGTCGCGTAACATGGCCTCGCGAATGGGAGGTGTTCCGTGACACACAACTACTTGAAGGCAAATTCCAGTCTCCAGACACCAGTCGCTAGGCACCCAGTCGCTAAACATGGCCTCGCGACTAGGTGTGGTCTAGCGACACGGAAGGCAGGTTACAGATCCAGTCGTGAAGCTTTGCAGCATAATGCCTCAGTTCGCGCCACATCGCGTGATCCGCGACATGGCTGAGATGTTTGTGATGTCTTGCGACACGGGCCTCAGATCAAGGCCCATGGGCCTAGGGTTTTACCTCTATAAATATGTGGTGATCCCTATGTGCTCGGGGTTAGAAAAATTGTTCTTGAAGACACTCTAGAGGAGATTAGTTTTTAGGTAGTTTCTCTTTAGTTTAGTTTAATTTTTTTTTGTATTATTTAATTTATGCACTAGTTTAGTTTAATCTAGTTTATTTTAATATTGTTTTCTATTTTAGCAGTTTAGGTAGCCAGCTTCTACCTTGTTTTCATTTTCAAAACCTTTGTTTTAGGGTTTTAATGCCTAAATAATGGGTATTAGCAACTTTCTTAATAAAATGGGAAAACATTCGACATTCTTGTATCCCAAAAACATGAAATGGGTTTCACAACCCATGGATTAATGCTTTCTTGTTTATTTTGAGTCTTTTGACTCTTCTTGCATTTTCCTAGTTTAGCTTCTTGTTCTCTTTATTTTTGGAGCATGATGCATGTAAGTATGCGATTAAACCCTAGATTAGGATTCTGCTTTATTTTAAATATTGTTCCAGTTTAGCTTATTTATGTTCAAGCATGTTCTTGTTTATTTCAAATTCTGTTTGGTTATTTCTGGGGTAGAATCACTTTTTGAACTGAAATAGGGTGAGGTCACGTACTATGCATGCTACTGTTCTCTTTTCTGACTTGTGTCCTGAATCACACTCCTGTCGCTAACCTCTTCCTGTCGTGAGACCACGTCTAGCGACAGGAGACCACGTCTAGCGACAGGAAGGCAGTCTAGCGACACGAGTGATTAAGGACCCCTGTCTCTTTACCTAAAACCTGGTCGATAGGCAATCCTGTCGAGAACCCATGGTTCTCGACACACTTTTAGTCTAGCGACTGGGATCAAATTTTTGCAAGTTCTTTTCTAAAGGGCTCCAGTCGTGTAACTCCTGTCCTGAACCCATGGTTCAAGACACAATTTCAATATTCATGACTGGGAAATTATGCCTTGGTTAAATTCTGAAAAACTCCAGTTGCCAGCCTCCTGTCGCGGAACCACGTTTCGCACCACAATTCATGGTTAGCGACTAGTCTCAAATTTTAACTTCTAAACATCCTGGCGCTAGACTCCAGTCGCTAGGCCATGCCTCGCGACAGGAATTACATCTAGCGACAGGCGAACCCTAATTTTCAATTTCTCTTATCTCCCACCTCTCTGTCGTGATCCCCCTGTCGTGGACCCACGGTCCACGACACAAATTTTGTTTCACGACATGCATGGCACTCTCTTGCCAAATTTTCACTCTCCATCTCTCCCCATTAATTAATTGAACCTTTATATTAATATTTTGAGGTTGAAATCCAATGATCTCGACCCATGATTAATTTGATATAAAGAACTTTGTTCAATTCCTCACTAAAAGATTATTCTACACAAAATTAAACTCTAATGATCTAAGCACATAATCCGGACTGTAATTAATTATGGAATGAAAGATTATTTAGACCATAAGGAGTGATTACGGATTTATTTCCATATCATTGCATGAGAAACCAATGTCTCTCATGCAAGAATGTGTTTTAATTATTTATTTTGTCTTTTCCGTATTGTGTGAAACAACTAGTAAGGAATATATCAGACCAATGTTGGCGGGTACTCCCACACGGATAAACTAGCTCGTGGTCTGAATATTAATCACTAGTTGTTATTTTGCATGGTCCAGATAGTGGTCGGTGGAAGCCTTGGCGGTTCGTCCTACCGGGATTATAATAGCTGCTCAGCTGACTCCTATCCGGATACAGTTTCCTTTTCTTTATCTTGTTCTCAAACCTGAATTTTGAGCTGTAATTTATCCAACAGTGTCGATCAACACTGTTTGAATAGTACTACAGTAAGAAAATATGTAGGTTTTTCTCTCATTCCACAGATAGTAGAAGTCTTGATGATAGCGATCACTGTCACTTAAGATCTTCTGCTGTCTAAAATCATCTCACCTTAATGATTAGGGAACTGGAGCACAGGTAACTGCAATCCAATTAACCCTAATTATTCTGTCATCTCTTTAGCCAAAATTCCTCTCACCTCCGGCTATTCCATCTCTGTGTTCCACATTCTGTCTAAACCCACCCTATATTTTGGGTTAATTTAATTTTACACTTCCTTATAAAATTATGCATGATATTATTATGTAAATATTGTGGTCTAATTATTTCGGGATCCTTCCCTTGGACGCAGGAGTCTTGATTTTAATCAAATGTCTCACAATAAATTTCCAACAAAAATTCATTTATAAAACCCGGATCTGAGTAAGGGATAAATTCCACAGTTATGAATAATTCACATTCTACCGGGGGTTAATTTTGGGAAATTAGAAGCAGAGTCAGCGATTAGGTCTCATCTAGACTGAAAGGATCTGTGTTTTAAGTGAGAGTCTAGTACCAGTTTAGGGAATGGTTTTCAAATTCATTATTTTCCAAAATTGCTGTATGTTGGGAATCTGATATTAAATGTTGCACTGAGATAGGGTCCACTTGGACTCAAATACGGTGTGATAGTTAATACTAGAGGAACAACATTCGGGCCTCGGTTATTTTCTGAGATAGGGGTTGAGTACTCTTTCAACTGCTATCCTCTTCTGCCAAAGCCTATTTTTGAGTCCTGAGTGAGTGCATCCGGAATGAACTAATTCATTAGTTCGTTTCATTAGTTTGTATCTCATAACCACCCGGAAGGAAGTGAACACTGCGAGCGGTTCACCGAGAGCCGGGAATTCTTGATCCACACCCAGTCATTCTGACTGGGGGCTTTCTTTTACTACCAGGGTCAAACTTTCAAAAACCTCCGAGTGATAGGATTTTAAATGCTTTCTTTATCGCTTTCTTTTAAAATGCTTTCGTTAGAGGTCACTCGGTTGTATTGAGAGTTGTGTAACTGCTACTAGGACTGAGAGTGAAGGGATAGTTCAGGCTTGATTAGAATCTTTGGGCGTGACATGGGGGAGTGATAGCAGTACTTGGCATCTCAATAAATGATTTGTCGGGTGTTGCTTGTCCACCGCAGGTGACTAACACATTCTTGCAAGGCATTGCAAGGGGAATTATGAGTTTGTGGTATCTTAGATTTTGTTGACTTCAGAGCATGCAAATTCTGACTGTAAGTACATGTCTATTAAAGGGAACATAGTACAGAAAACATGAGAGTTAGCTAACTGAAATGATTATCCCAAACAAAGATCTGTGTATTAAAATGGAAGTTTAATTGTGTCTCATCTGAATCTTGTCCAATTTTTATTATTTTCTTCCTGTCCCTTCTGTCTCCTTTTAAATATGCTTTCTTAGAACAATTTATCGCTTTCTTAGAATAGTTCATTGCCTTCTTAGAGTAAATTTAATTCGCTTTCTAGAATAATTTTATCTGCTTTATTTTAATTACTTTCATAGCTTAGTTTAAAATTCCGTCAAGTAGTTGATAATCAAACACAAACTTGAATCGAGTAACCGAGTGGAAAATCTTAGTAAACGATGTGGGCCCTGCTTCTATCGCACATCCTCCAGTGAACGATCCGGTACTTACTATAAATACTGCAATTTTTGACTCCGTGCGCTTTCGGGGGCACAGTTTCTTAACACGAGTAAATAAAAATGTGACAACCTATAAATATATCCCTAATCCCGACTCCGCCTTCATAAAGTTGTTTCATTAAATAAAATTGAAAACCGGGATTACTATTTTTCAGAAAATACTCATATAGTGGGAACTTGTCAAAAGTTTCATGGCAAGGATCTTCATGGCAGGAAATTGTCAAAAGTTTCATGCCGGGGAGTTCCACAGCGCCGTTTGAAATCAAGGTTTCCCACATGAGTAATAAAAAGTGGAATATATCCTTAAACCCCTTCCATGAATCATAACTCTTTTCATTTAATAAATTCAAACTTGATATATTTTATAAAATACTCGTGTTAATGAAACTTGTCAAAAGTTTCACCAGCTAATTTAAAACAGCTAGCACAAGGCTAAGCAACACATAAACTGATTATCTGATTAATACAGGTAAAAGCAGAAGCTAAATAAATTATAATCACATAGACACATTAAGTTCTCACATATTACAAATATTAATCCAGGCTACAAGCCTCATAGAACATTATCAAACAACATCAAATCTCAACAGAGCTACCAGCCCAAAGCAGTAATTCACATAGGTCACAAACCGTCATAATATAAATCTCAGGCTCACATGCCTCAACTAGCAGATAAACAAATGCCAAGTAATAATAAATAAGAAACGGAGTACCACATAAATATATGTAATAAAATGAACATATAGATCCTATCTATGTGATATCTCAACCCCAACCTAATCATGCTCCAGCACCTCCAGCAGGATCTATAAAACGGACAAAAGCAAAGGGAGTCACTACAACGTACTGAACAAGGATACGTGCAGGGGAATAAGGGAAAACAGTTAATAATAATAATAATTAATAACATAATTAAAAGAACGAAATGTAATAAAGCAAAGTAAACATCACAGCGTCTCATACCTGTGCTTCAACTACAGTCATACAATTTTATGCACGTGATGCATGGCCTAACATACACCTATCTACCCTATATGTAAATGCAAATGAGTATGCCTAGTCGGAACCTAAAAACCCGGGCGGTATGAACCCACGGGAGAGGATAACATCAACTCCAACCCATTACAAGGTAATATACACCATCCCCGCAATGACCACAGGCATCACAGCCCAAACCATACACCCCGAAGGGTCAACAGGCATAACAACCAATAACACCAGGCCTAACAGCTAATAATTCACCCCGTATGGCCATCGGGGCTCAACAACACCTGTTAAGGCTGCCCGTGTAATCATGACCCATTCCATAACATTCCATAATCATTAAATTTTCCATAAATACTCGAGAAGGCACATCATATAGGTGTAAATAAATCACTAAATTACACAAACCAAAATACACTATAGAGCAATGGAATTGGAATGAGAAATTAACAGTAAAATTTTAGAAAAAACCAAAGCCTACACAAGATGCCAACAATGGAATTGGGATAGGAAATTAATAATAAAATTTAAAAAAAATAAAAGCCTACATAGTCCGCCCACCAGGTCTGCCCTTCTCTGCACACTTTCCCATGTTTGGTTTCAATATAAACATTTACTACCAGAGAATAACGAGCTTGATAGAGATGTCCATGGATTAGGATTTAAATTTAATATTCCAGGAACTAACATCCATAGCTGAGCTATCATTCCAGAATTTAGAGTCAGGCAATAGATTCAATTAATTGAACTATCAGATATCGAATCAAAACCCCCAAACGCAGTTCTACAATTTACTATAATTTCAACTCACGAAATAACCCACTTGTAGATCCAAAGTGAAAACAAACGCGTAGATGATAAACTGGGAATTTTGCAAACAATGATAATGCACATAGAACCCTTGTCGGAAATCACCCCCAATACTCCTCAAACACGTAATTTAAGCATACAAATCCCTTGCCTCAATATCTTCCAACGATTAACACCTCCGATTCCGCTCAATCCAAGCCTCAGTCGAACCAAAAAACTCAAAACCCAACTTTTCAAAACCTCATCAAATCACCACCAAAACGAGTGAAATAAAAATCATTGAGAAGAGGGAGGCGAGGAGAAAACCTTACTAGCAACGGATCAATCGATTGCTCAAGAAACGCGATGATTCGGGTGAGTTGAAATTCTCCCCTTCTTCCTCTCTCTCTCTCTCTCTCGGTCGCGTTCCCTTCCATTATTTCTTCCGTTTCTTCTAACATTTTATCAAACTACAAAATGGCCCCCCACTTAATACAATTTTTTAATTTAGCAATTAGTCCCTCCTACTCTCGTTTCACTCAATTGAACCTCATCCGGACTCGAGCGAAATTATTCAATCACCAAATAATTTATACAGTTCAATTTAAATAATTCGCGTCATTACACCTGCCCTTTATCGAAACTCAAGACATTTCTCTTCGGCTGAGGGATGTCATTCATGATGGCAATTGGAACTGGGGGTGTATTACTTCCAAAATTCCAGAAACAATTCTTCAAGAGATAAACTCATCCCCCCCTCCTGTTCTGGAGGAATCTATTCCCGACACCCGATATGGGATAGGCATCCGAGTGACCACTTCACAGTCAAATCGGCCTATCTCTTCCTCTTGAAAATGGATAATCCTTCTTCTGATTGGGCTTGGATGTGGAATGTGAAATTGCCAGAGAAGGTTGGTCTGTTTCTCCAGTTGCTCTCCCACAACTCCCGGCTAACCAATGCAATTAGGTTCCGGAGGAACCTGGCAACTTCTCCTCTTTGCATGCTATGTGGTGTCACCTCGGAGACTTGGAGCCACTGTCTTTTTTTTTTATTGCAAATGTGTATCACACTGTTGGGAAAAGCTTAAGATACACCTTCCTGCATATTGTGACCAAATGAATCAAGCCACTTTTGAAAGTTCTGTTGAAGATGTATGGGGTGCGATTTATCATGGCCATGTAGGCTTTTTGGCTTGAAAGAAGTGCGAGAATTTTCAAGGGGAAAGACAAGCCTCCTTGGGTGATCCTTAGAGACATCCAACACTTATGCATTGATGTGAAGAATTCGTTTTCGGAAAGACCCCCACCATGCCATCAATTAAGGTTCGTTAGCTGGAACATGTTAGGGTATAAGGGGCTCATTCTCCATGTGGACGGTAGTTCCTTTAGGAACTCGGGACGTGTGGGTTTTGAATTTGTAGTGCATGATGACAGTGGGTTTTGGCATGGGGGAGGCTGTGGTTCTCTTGGTAGGGGGAAAATTCTCTATTCTGATGTGTCTGCTTTGTTCTTCGGGCTGAGATCCGTTTACCGGTTTGGGATTAAGAAGGTCTGTTGTTACTCGGATTCCTTGGCGGGGATTGAACTACTTGACAGTATGGATGTTGTGCATCCTCTCGCTTCGGTTCTCTTTCAGATAGGAAGCTGCGGGAATCCTTTGATTCCTTTGAAATTCATCATATTCCCAGGGAAGGCAACAAGGTTGCCGACGGCCTAGCTAAACATGGGGCATCCAAAGAAGAATTTTTTACCACTTGGCGTTCCCGCCTGACTTCATTCGAGGAGAACTCTTTGCGGATGCTTCGGATGTTTGCTATCCTAGGGTGCAGCTGTGATGCTTTGTTTTTCTGTCCTCTGCCTTGTCTTTTGTTTCTTCTGTTTTGGTTTGTAACTTCTTCCTTTGTTATCAGGCCTTATGGCTAAGCGAAAAGAAAAAAAAAAAAAAAAAAAAAGGGCTTTATTACTTGATTCTACACCACGCCCACTTGTGGTACAGTATGTATGCAAAATTCATAGATCCAAGAATGTAAGGATCGAATTGTCAATTTTGGGTAAATGAATTATGTGACAATGTAATACCCGGGGTTTTTACAACGCCCAAAGAAACGAAATAAAATTTATTTTCCAGAAGAAAATAATTTATTACAATAAATTATTGCTCGGAAATGGCGTGACCGATAAATTCAAAGAATTCGAACCCAAATTTTGGTCAAGTCGAAATGGGATGAAAGAGGGAAAGGAAGCCCGAAGATATTCCATGGATTAATCCCAAAAGAATTGGAATTAAATTCAAGAAGGAAAAGAATTTTTAATTCCAAGAACCCGTGAAGTCGGAAATAAATTAATTAGATAAATTATTGCACGGGAACCACAGGACGACGAATTCAAGCCGACGGATTCGAACTCGACGAATTCTTGATTTCAAATATGAAATTCATTGGAGTCAAAATAAAATTTAGAAAGGAATCGTAACCCCAGAAATGACCCGAAAAGTCGAACCGAAAACGTAGGGGATAGAAACCCGATCGAGAAAAGAAGAAAAGACCCGACGGACCACGCGGACCGCCGAACCGGCCGGTCCGGCCGGCCCGCGCTCTCCGCGCGCCGCCGCGCGGCCACCGCGCGGACGGAGGAGTCGCGACTCCAGGGCAGACCACGCGTGCTCCGCGCGGACAAAGGCCTATGTGCGCGTCACCAGCGCGCCAGAGGTGCAGGAGGTTTAAACTTTCCATCCATGGTGATTTTCTTGCCAAAAATCCGTCCTCTATCAAGGGGAAGCGGATCAAGGCAATGGGGGAAGGTTATAGAGGCTGTGTGGCCGCCCCTCCCCCATAATTTCCAGAAAACAAACCCTAGCCACCTCCAATATCCCTCTCCAAGTCGAAACCTCTCCGAACTCACTTTCCGGCAAGTATTCCGGCGACGGCAAGGCGAAAGGAACCAAGCCCTGCCCTCTAGACTCTTGGTAAGCTATTGTACAAAGTTTTAATTCGTCCATATATCTCAGAAACTCCCATTCTAACCCTTTTTCCTCACTATGATTTCCCGTCGGAAAACGAACAAAAAGCGATCGGAGAAGTTGGCCGTTCGTCGCAACCCTAGGACGTCCGGAAACCCAATCCAGCAACCCTATCCTCATTCTAAGTAAGTTAACACCTTACTCACAAATTTTCGTGGTTGTTTGTTGTTTAAATCTCGAGATATAGGCTTGTAACAAAAATCGGTTTTCAAAAACCCTATTTTCGTCCAATTTTAAAGACTCGCCAAAAACTCGACCTTCGGGAATTCAAACCGAAAACTTTTCAACATAAAAGTTGTTCCTAACACCTTTATCTATCTTGTGTCCAAATTTCAGCCATTGACATTAAGTTTTGCTATCCCAATTTTCGCCATGAACTTTCTGTTTCAAACCGAACGATTTAAATCTGTGACAGATTCCTTCATTCAACTTGATGCATGTTTTTCACCCATTTTTCGAATGATTTAACTTTGCATTTCTAAACAAAAGTTGTAGATAATTGTGTCTAGATTATGCCTACAAAATTTCATGAATTTTGGTGTTCATTTGATATGTCAAACGGCCAAGTTTTTAGAACTGTTTTGAATTCGTTTTAAGGGCCATGAGTATGCAGTGAGTTGCACATGATTTTTGAGTACCAAGAATTCATTATTTCCAAAAACTTAAAACATGAAAGTTGTTCCTTAATGTGTCGTGTAGTTACTATAAAAATTTCACATCGATTGGTTTTGAAATGAGTTCTTAATCGGCGTTACACGAACCTGTGACGAAAACAGTTTTTAAGACGTAAATTATTCTTTGCAATAAACTCAAATTTCAACTCACTCGGAACCTTATTTCCAAAAACTTAAAACATGAAAGTTGTTCGTGTGTGTGTTTTTGAGTTACTGGCCAAGTTTCAGAATTTTTGGAGAAAAGACGAATTTTAAATTAAGAAAGGCGTAAACTGCCTCGAATAGGATTTTTCGATCTTGAGAAAACTCGAACTATGAAAACGTGATATCGATCATTTGATAACTTTGAAATACGAACTTTCGAAAAATCCCGTTCACTAGGCTGAGCCGATCTTCATACTACCATTATCTTTGAGACTGCCTCGTTAGTGGTCTCCCTTTATTTGGACTGCCTCGTTAGTGGTCCTACGATTATTGAGACTGCCTCGTTAGTGGTCTCCTTACTATGCCAAAACGGCAGTTGTGCACATGGCCTGCCAAATCGGCAGTGGGAAATACACGGCCTGCCCGAGTGGTAGTGAAACCGTTTGAAAGGCCTGTCAAACGACAGTTGATATACATGCCTGTCAAATTGACGGTAGATACACATGGCTAGCCAAAACGGCAGTCAATACTGATATGGCTGCGGCCGCCGGTTCACCGGCTAACTGATTATGATTTTTGAGATTGCCTCGTTAGTGATCTCTCTTGTGTGGTGTCCTCTTCTTAGTTGCGGGATAAAATATAAAAGACTTGTGTGAGTGTTGATTACGCTTAAATCTTTTGTATCATGTTTTTAAATTACGCATTTAAATTACGTCATTAAATTATGCCTTTAAATTCCGCCTTTAAAATTTAGCATTTTAAATTATGCATTGTCGTCTTGAGTAAATTAAACATGTTTTCCGCTGCGAATAAAATATGGATTTTTAAAGTAATGCATGACAAGTGAATCTTTGGATTTAAACACATGTAACCCCTTAAATTGCTTTGTAAGGGCTTAACTTACTCAGTATTTTATATACTGATAAACCCCGTTGTTCATTTTCCCATTACAGAGTACGGAGCATGATCATGCATCGGGGATCACTTTGGGTATTTAATTATTCGTTCTACATGACTTGCATACGGGCTTGTTAACCCGAGTTTTGGCCATGTCGGCCCTGTATTTAATTTCCGCTGCAACCTATTATTTTTATTATAATGTATGGATGATATTACATTATCATTTTTAAGTAATTCCGGACTTGCTTTTAAAACTTTTTCCAACACCTATAGCCTTGCATCTCTTTAGCAAGCTCGGAGGAACCGTGTCTTGCTAGGGAGGTGTGGCGGTGGCACCCCGGCCTGGGTTATCAAATCCGGGGTGTTACAGAGTGGTATCAGAGCCCGGAAATATTTTTAAATTATTATTATTATTTTGGCCAATATAGAGGCCCAAGATTTTTAAACAAATATTAATATTATTTTAAAATTTTTAAGTACCATTATTATTATTTTTAAATTTTAAGTTTTATTTCCATGGAACAAAATTTATTTTAAACCCATGGGAAATATTTACATATGCATAGAAATTTTTCCAACAAGTTTTTAAAGTCACAAAAATATTTTTCGGGGTTGGGGTAGCATTGTATAAAGCATACATGCATTCGCATACATACATACATGAATATCGCGCTAATTTTTTTTATGTGAATTAATAGTGTCAAAACTCTTACCTTCAAATTGGTCATGACCTTGACTTAGAAGCGTTTGCTTTAAACTAATTCTGCCTCAGTCTTATAATTTGATCACCTAAGTTTAGCATTCTCCTATCTATTACCTCTTTCCAATCCTACCTTATAGATTTTCTTGAACGCTAACTTGCCTTAGATTAGAAACTCATCTTCACGTGCGTTGATAACAGAGAATGGCACCTGAGGGAAAATCGAGAAAGGAAATCCCAAACAACACTAACGCTGACCTCCCCAACACACCGAGCAATAATGAGATCCCTCAGAACATAGGAGGGCGAGTGCCTCATGTTCCCAACAATATGGATGAGCGTCTAAGGACTGTCGAGGAAGTTCTCGTAGTATTAGGAAATGCTGAAGTGCAACGTGCACAAGCGGGCGTACCACCACCGGTAACCCGGGTCAACTACTTAGCCTTGGTAAACCCTTACCAACCACCCCACTACGCCGGCGAAGAGGACCCGGCTCAGCTAGAGGAATGGATACGGACATTCGACAAGCTGTTGAACGCCGTAAAGTGCCCCGACGGGGAAAAGGTTCACGTAGCGTCATACTACCTAGGAGGCGAGGCGGATGATTGGTGGCAAGTCACCCAAGGGAAACGTGCAGAGTGCGACGAGCCCTACACATGGTCAGAATTCACGGATCTGCTTAGGGATCATTTTTATCCCATGAGCATGAAGGCTGCTATGTATGAGGAATTTCTGACACTGAGGCAAGGAGGAAAGACGGTCCAAGAATACTACAACCGTTTCAAGGAGTTGGTGTGGTTCGCGCCGAGACTGGTGCCAACTGATGTAGAGAAGGCACAGAAGTTCGAGACGGGACTGAACTTATCTATTAGAGAGGTGATCACGGGCGAGCACTATCTTGACCTACAAGCTGTGTATGATCGTGCAGTAGCGGTTGCACGAGTTCAAGGACTGAAACAGAAACCGGTAGGTGGGACTAAGCAAGGACCACAAGGACGATACAAGAGGAATAAGGACCATTCCCGTAGAAACTTGGACCGACCACATCAAAACGACAATGGACGAAACAAGGGGATAGTCTTCAACCATGGCGACTATGCACCACCATGTCCAAAGTGTGGAAAACCACACTATGCGAGAGGATGCCCTCAGCCTGGAGCATGCCTTCGGTGCGGTCGACATGGTCATCGGCTGCGTGACTGCCGGACGCGAATAGAAAATATAAACAAGAGGGAGGACGTGACCACTCGGCCCAAGTAACCGTAAGAAGTTTTCAAGCATCGACAAACTACATTTATTTTTGAGTACGACTATAAGAATTGTATCCAATAAAAAATAAACGAATTCAAATTGTTTTGAACTACGTAATGACTTGATCCCTTCACAGGGTACGTAGGCAACTTGGAAATTTTAATTCTGGGTTCAGTCAAATAATAACAGACAACAACACACACTTATACAATCACGCAACCAAACAATGTCCGAGCTCGCGAGGAGCTAACGCCCAACTTCGAGGACGAAGTTGATTCCTAAGGGGGAGAGGATGTAACACCCGAGAAATTTAATTCACGTTCAAAGGAATGGGATAAATTTCTTGTGGAAAGTAGATGGAAATACCCCAACATTAAATTGAGCCCAAAAGAAAGCGAGGGCGCAACTTCGGGGACGAAGTTGATTCTTAAGGGGGGTAGACTGTAATACCCGGGGTTTTTACAACGCCCAAAGAAACGAAATAAAATTTATTTTCCAGAAGAAAATAATTTATTACAATAAATTATTGCTCGGAAATGGCGTGACCGATAAATTCAAAGAATTCGAACCCAAATTTTGGTCAAGTCGAAATGGGATGAAAGAGGGAAAGGAAGCCCGAAGATATTCCATGGATTAATCCCAAAAGAATTGGAATTAAATTCAAGAAGGAAAAGAATTTTAATTCCAAGAACCCGTGAAGTCGGAAATAAATTAATTAGATAAATTATTGCACGGGAACCACAGGACGACGAATTCAAGCCGACGGATTCGAACTCGACGAATTCTTGATTTCAAATATGAAATTCATTGGAGTCAAAATAAAATTTAGAAAGGAATCGTAACCCCAGAAATGACCCGAAAAGTCGAACCGAAAACGTAGGGGATAGAAACCCGATCGAGAAAAGAAGAAAAGACCCGACGGACCACGCGGACCGCCGAACCGGCCGGTCCGGCCGGCCCGCGCTCTCCGCGCGCCGCCGCGCGGCCACCGCGCGGACGGAGGAGTCGCGACTCCAGGGCAGACCACGCGTGCTCCGCGCGGACAAAGGCCTATGTGCGCGTCACCAGCGCGCCAGAGGTGCAGGAGGTGTAAACTTTCCATCCATGGTGATTTTCTTGCCAAAAATCCGTCCTCTATCAAGGGGAAGCGGATCAAGGCAATGGGGGAAGGTTATAGAGGTTGTGTGGCCGCCCCTCCCCCATAATTTCCAGAAAACAAACCCTAGCCACCTCCAATATCCCTCTCCAAGTCGAAACCTCTCCGAACTCACTTTCCGGCAAGTATTCCGGCGACGGCAAGGCGAAAGGAACCAAGCCCTGCCCTCTAGACTCTTGGTAAGCTATTGTACAAAGTTTTAATTCGTCCATATATCTCAGAAACTCCCATTCTAACCCTTTTTCCTCACTATGATTTCCCGTCGGAAAACGAACAAAAAGCGATCGGAGAAGTTGGCCGTTCGTCGCGACCCTAGGACGTCCGGAAACCCAATCCAGCAACCCTATCCTCATTCTAAGTAAGTTAACACCTTACTCACAAATTTTCGTGGTTGTTTGTTGTTTAAATCTCGAGATATAGGCTTGTAACAAAAATCGGTTTTCAAAAACCCTATTTTCGTCCAATTTTAAAGACTCGCCAAAAACTCGACCTTCGGGAATTCAAACCGAAAACTTTTCAACATAAAAGTTGTTCCTAACACCTTTATCTATCTTGTGTCCAAATTTCAGCCATTGACATTAAGTTTTGCTATCCCAATTTTCGCCATGAACTTTCTGTTTCAAACCGAACGATTTAAATCTGTGACAGATTCCTTCATTCAACTTGATGCATGTTTTTCACCCATTTTTCGAATGATTTAACTTTGCATTTCTAAACAAAAGTTGTAGATAATTGTGTCTAGATTATGCCTACAAAATTTTACGAATTTTGGTGTTCATTTGATATGTCAAACGGCCAAGTTTTTAGAACTGTTTTGAATTCGTTTTAAGGGCCATGAGTATGCAGTGAGTTGCACATGATTTTTGAGTACCAAGAATTCATTATTTCCAAAAACTTAAAACATGAAAGTTGTTCCTTAATGTGTCGTGTAGTTACTATAAAAATTTCACATCGATTGGTTTTGAAATGAGTTCTTAATCGGCGTTACACGAACCTGTAACGAAAACAATTTTTAAGACGTAAATTATTCTTTGCAATAAACTCAAATTTCAACTCACTCGGAACCTTATTTCCAAAAACTTAAAACATGAAAGTTGTTCGTGTGTGTGTTTTTGAGTTACTGGCCAAGTTTCAGAATTTTTGGAGAAAAGACGAATTTTAAATTAAGAAAGGCGTAAACTGCCTCGAATAGGATTTTTCGATCTTGAGAAAACTCGAACTATGAAAACGTGATATCGATCATTTGATAACTTTGAAATACGAACTTTCGAAAAATCCCGTTCACTAGGCTGAGCCGATCTTCATACTACCATTATCTTTGAGACTGCCTCGTTAGTGGTCTCCCTTTATTTGGACTGCCTCGTTAGTGGTCCTACGATTATTGAGACTGCATCGTTAGTGGTCTCCTTACTATGCCAAAACGGCAGTTGTGCACATGGCCTGCCAAATCGGCAGTGGGAAATACACGGCCTGCCCGAGTGGTAGTGAAACCGTTTGAAAGGCCTGTCAAACGACAGTTGATATACATGCCTGTCAAATTGACGGTAGATACACATGGCTAGCCAAAACGGCAGTCAATACTGATATGGCTGCGGCCGCCGGTTCACCGGCTAACTGATTATGATTTTTGAGATTGCCTCGTTAGTGATCTCTCTTGTGTGGTGTCCTCTTCTTAGTTGCGGGATAAAATATAAAAGACTTGTGTGAGTGTTGATTACGCTTAAATCTTTTGTATCATGTTTTTAAATTACGCATTTAAATTACGTCATTAAATTATGCCTTTAAATTCCGCCTTTAAAATTTAGCATTTTAAATTATGCATTGTCGTCTTGAGTAAATTAAACATGTTTTCCGCTGCGAATAAAATATGGATTTTTAAAGTAATGCATGACAAGTGAATCTTTGGATTTAAACACATGTAACCCCTTAAATTGCTTTGTAAGGGCTTAACTTACTCAGTATTTTATATACTGATAAACCCCGTTGTTCATTTTCCCATTACAGAGTACGGAGCATGATCATGCATCGGGGATCACTTTGGGTATTTAATTATTCGTTCTACATGACTTGCATACGGGCTTGTTAACCCGAGTTTTGGCCATGTCGGCCCTGTATTTAATTTCCGCTGCAACCTATTATTTTTATTATAATGTATGGATGATATTACATTATCATTTTTAAGTAATTCCGGACTTGCTTTTAAAACTTTTTCCAACACCTATAGCCTTGCATCTCTTTAGCAAGCTCGGAGGAACCGTGTCTTGCTAGGGAGGTGTGGCGGTGGCACCCCGGCCTGGGTTATCAAATCCGGGGTGTTACAGACAACTAGTGTAACTATCCCCACTCATGCATGCTCCTAAGAACAGAAGTGGCAAAAAATGTAAAGATACAAGAAAGGTAAAACTGGTAAAAGTAATTTGGAGAGGAGTTCCTTAATGATCTTCATATTTATAGCTTTGAAACTCTTTGATAGGTATTGCCAACTTTTAACCGCTTCTATCAAGATGATCGATCATTCATGGATTTTTAATACAAGGGTAAAGTTGTAAAGTATTTGTATATTCATTACTTTTGGTGAAGCCGACACCAGATAAAAACAATAAAAGTGTAAAAGGAAAAAACAAGGAAATGAAGAACGCCCTAATAAAATCTATAATCTGGGAACACCACGCCGGAGAGATCCGCCGCCAAATCCCCTCGAACAAAGTCATATGAGATCCATGTGGTGAAAAACTCTTCCTTAGAGGCACCATGTTTTGCCAGTTTGTCCGCAACACTGATGCCCAAAGAGCGTGATTGATCTCGCACCACTCAAGGGAAGACCGTGCTTCACGAGCTCGCTGGATGAGAGAGGCTAGAGAATGACAGCAGTCATGACATTCCAGCAAAGCCATAAACAATTTGGAGTCTGTATATACACAGAGTCTCTGGATCCCAAGTTGAACCGCGTGCTCAAGACCGAACACCATTGCAGCAACCTCAACATAAGTGTCAGTGTGAACCCCTAGATAGCCGCAACCCCCAACTCTGCAGTGACCGTCACCATTCCAGATGACATACCCAAACCCGGAACGCCCTAGGTTACCAAGAGAACTCCCGTCCGTGTGTAGGATGTATCCCTGATAATGAAGGTCAATCCAACCAATCCAACGAATGATGCTGCCATGCGGATTAGACAGTCCCCGAGCTCGGTTAAGTTGTAATCCCAGACAATTTGCCTCTCGCTGCAACAGCCAAGCATGCTTAAGCTTTCCGTTCAATCCATATCACCCATAAGGTCACCACAAATAAATCACCATTTGTTAGAAACATCCCCTGGAGGAATTCCCGTATGTTGGCCTTAGGAATTTGAGCACAGACAACAGGAATGTGAAGATGAAGTAGATGCCAATGCCATATCTGTCTAGCCCAAGAGTAGTAAAAAAACACAAGGAGACCACGCCCCTATTGCGTCGCCACACAAATTGCAGAGCGGCTTAGATGCCACATTTTGTTGATATCGCAGATGATTGGTAGGGAGTGCTACATGGCTCATTAACCAAAGGGTGAATCCAATCTTTTCAGGGATCCCAGCTTGCCACAAACATCGCCAGCGGCCTCCGACGTTTTCCCAACCAGGAAGGCATATCTTGAACTCACTGTATATTTGCCCCACGTCTGTCCATTCCAGACCCAGGCATCTGGGAGTGTTGAATGCAAAATAGGAAGGGGGGCAAGAGCTAAATTCCCGAATAATAGATGGAGGAAAGGTAGTGAACACCGAGCTAAAATCCCATCTACACGTTTTAAATACAACGTTCAAATTCGGTGTTAAGAATATAATCTTGATTTGATAGTTTTGTAACTTATCCCTCGATCTGGATTAGCCTATCTAGTGGCTGGAACACCGGATGGGTAAGTACTAACAAAACAAAGACCAAAAAAAAAAAGTGTTCGGAGGGCCATGGGAGAACTGCGTTAGCCATGGTTGTCAATTACTGCATTTTCTAATTTTTTTAAGGTTGTTATCTAAGATTGAGTACATTATAAATTTATAACTTAAATCAGTGTTGCTCAAAGCTCTCAATTTATTGATAATATTCACACTTATTTTTTCCATGGAAAGGAGACAAACTTAGAAATGACCACATATTTTGTCAACCTAAAACATAGCAACTGCAGATATGCTTGCAGCAGAAATTATTCATATAATGGAATAAAAGCCAGTATGAACAAATGACTATGAAAACCAATATGCTCTGTGTGTGACTACAAACTAGATGAGAGAACATTCAGCATATGATCAAAAAACCTTGCAATCTTATTTACAAACTGCATTTGTAAGGTGGTCCAACAATCAAGTAATTATTTATTCAGCTCCAATTTTTTACAATAAGCATTTGTTCATGTAGCAGCTGGACTTAACTTACCCACAATTCAATTCACTGATGATTACATTAACATGCTCCAAATATTGCAAGAATGAACCAATCCAATCACCTTATTATAAAACCAGGCATAATTTCTGCTTATTCCCAAAGTTAAAAAATTCCTAATCAACATTGCAAGAATCAAGAAATTCAATCACTTTATGAACCATCATCTCCTCAACCTCAACAAGTGCAGTGGTGTCCAACACAAGTTTAGGGATCTCCCGCATATCATAATCCCAGCACCCACCATAACCCTCCAACAACCGCTCCATCTCTTCCCAAGTCGCCGGTTTGTGCCATCCCGAGCCACCGCCGGCGCCCCTAGCCTCAACACGCCTGCGCCATTCTGCTTCATCCCCTGGTTTACACTCTACCACAACCACCTTAGCACCACTTTCATCAGCAATCTCCACCAGCCGGTCGAGGTGTGCCCGTCTGGACAGTGGGGAGTCCACCACTACACTCAATCCCAAGCCGAGCTGAGTTGCTGTCACCCGCCACATAGCCTCATATGACAGGTCATTCAATAGCTTAGCAGCCATGGATGGTGAAATTTGCATCAGGGCCTCCTGAATTGGATATGTGGAGTCCCGGAAATGATCCTTGTCCACTAATGGGCATTTTAGGGCCCTTGCAATGGCGCTCGCCTGCGTGCTCTTCCCTGTCCCCGGGTGACCTTTCATCGCTATCAGAATTGGCCTCTCTCCCAATTTTCTAACCTCCATGATGAGATTTTTAAGCTTTCCTGCGTACACAAATTGTGAAAGTATTGATGAGGTATATTAAAAGACTACAAACTAAGAAATCGGCTGATCCATTTTTCTGCCCTTCTTATTGGTTTCTGATGGGAAATGACAAAGCTTGGCTGAGCTTTGAGCTTATCCATAGTGCAGGTAAAAGTACCCCCGTCAGCTTGTATTGGAAAAATTAATTAATTATCCAAACAAAAAACGAGTCTTTAGAACAAATAGAGATAAAATAAAACTTTAAAATACCCAAAACTGTCCATAAAATTAAAGCCAATTGATGAACACAAGATTTCCATTTTATTCAAAATATCACAGAACCAAGGAAAACCCAATACTTAAATCAAAGGAAAGGGCTCAGATCTGGTAGCGAAACTGGGTAAACGAGGGTGATGAGAAAGAACAGAGACACCGCCATGGCTGCAGACCCAAAGATAATTAGGTCGCCCCGCCAAGATACGGGTATGGATTCTTGTCCCAAAACCCAGGACGTGTTAAGAAAAAGAGTCGTCATAGCCCATCCGTGCTGGTGGAAAGAAAGATGCGACAGATACAGAGATCACAGATGAGTTGTTGGAGTATTGGAGTTGGAAAAGGATGGATGGATGTGTGTTCATAGATTGCGTATATACATACATACACACACACAGACACAGTGAGAAAGAGAAGGGCTGTTGTTTTGAAGGATGGGAGGAATCATTGGCGATGCAGAGAGGAGCAACCGCCCTCAAGAACACCTCGGCTCTCCGCAGCCTCAATTTCCCTAGTTTAGTTTCGCCATGGAAAGTGGAAAACTACTACGTATGAAATGATTGAACAATAGGGTTTTTGTAGATGGAGCATGGCCCAATTTTGAGCCCTACGGGTAACGGGTAGAGACCCAACTCGGTTGGCGTTTGGACTTCAGGCTGTTCAGTTGGTTTGATCTTTATATTTGGTCTTGTCTGATGCATTTTTACCTACTAATTGACCCAAAAAAAAGGTCCAGGCTTAGGGTTAATTGAAAAATAAAAATAAAAATTACAAGCCCTACAAGGCTATGAACAAGAATGTAAGGTTAAATATATCACTAGTTAGTATTGTTACATGATTTTTATTTTTGAAACAAAGCGGTGCAAATGAGGACTAATGGTCAATATTAGTAGTAGGTAGATCTTCATTCTTGAATTGAAGTCCAAATCATCCTCGCCCTGGTGATATCATTCTTGATTGAGGTTGTTGATTCAATCATTCATTCATAGATGTCCCCACAATCCTTTCCCTGTCTAGTGAGTCTCTTTGAGAATTTCTTGCCAAGGATATGGTTTCCCATTTGATCAAAGTTGAATCATGGATCTTCTATATAACTTACCTTTCGGCTTTCGGCAACTCTGATTTTGTGGCATATATGTCCATAGAATGCCATACCAACCATTTCTGCATCATTTCTAAGACCCTACTACGGATCTTAATACCCTTTGTGCCTCAGTATATAATTTATCCTACTCAGACTGTCAACCAAATAACTAAAACCATACAATTTTTTAACGATTCAATTGCTAAAAGACGCTACAAATAATGAACAGAAGATACCCGATTGTTTATACCAAATGATGCTAGAATCAAATGGCTAGGTTCACAGTATTAAGAATTGAAAGACATTAATCAGACACATCAATCAGCATCCAACCTTTATGTGATTCTCTGTGTGACTGTGTTCATCATCCAAGAAAGTGGATTTGCATAAAAAAAAAAAAAAAAAGTCTAACATTATTAGCATTTTTGTTTATCATCCAAGAATGAAGAAATGAGTTGGGCATTCAGGACAGTACCTCTTTCTAGGGCGAAATGAACCTTAAAACGGTAATGCATTTTGCATAAATTGATTGCAATATGCCAATATTGTGAGATGTCTGATGCAGCACAGCCAATATACATTACATTTAATCTAAAAAACTATAACACTACGATGCACCAAATGCCAGCCACGAACATCAAAGCTCCCAACAAATGACATGAACAAAACCATCAATGTTCTTCCTATCACACGCAAAAACACCAAGCACTAAAGCATGTTTTCTTTTTTGTTTTTTCAGTTTAAGGACTGCCTCGCTTCGAGAAATCTATTGCCTTGAATATCAGAACAATAATAATAATAATTTTTTTAAAAAAAAAGAATTAATAAGAAACCAGGAACCCAAATCCATTTCCGCTTTTGCGCGACAGATACCATATTTCCCAGCTTTCACCGCCCACTCCACTTATCCTAAGCCCTGAAATCCAAAAAAGAGGGGTGATCTTCAGTCAGAAAAACTTCCAATTCGCAATAAAATGAACCCCTAATTATGAAATTTTCACAAATTGAAACCAAAAAGGAGTAAGAAAAAAAATTTGGACCATTTCTCGATTTATGCGTGTCATCCTTGCGCAGGGGCCATGCTAATCTTCTCTGTATCGTTCCAATTTTATCGGATGTCCCCGAAGGGACGAACTCTCATACCACGCCTGCATTTATAAACTGGTACGAAAATCTCGATGATTGCAATGTGGGAGAGAAGCAGCATTGCAAATATATTGGGCCGGGGCTGTTCTAAAATTGTATTTGAAATTGGGCCTAATATATGGGCTTGGCTGTTATAAAATTGTATTTGAAATTGGGCCTAATATATGGGCTTGGCTGTTATAAAATTGTAGTATTCAATTCATCATTTGAATAGAAGGGCTCAATAATTTAGTCTGCAGTTTCAATGTGAAAAACGTAACTATTGTCAAGTGTGTTGTACAACTCGCAAACTTAACAATTGTGGATGATTAATCTGCTTTAAAACGGTAGTTAAAAAATTGTTGTTTTGCTAAAATCACCCTTTAAACGCAGATAAATATATTTTCTATATTCTCACATAAATTATATATTTTCAACACTCTCATACAAGGTTGTTAATATCGGGATCGTAGGATCGAATCGGAAATATAAGATCTTATGAAATTGCAATAATGGATAAACTCAATTATGCATACTAACAAGTAAATGCATTTTTCGTGTGTTTATGAATCTTGCAAGATAATTAATACTACAATACAGTACCAGAACATCACAAACATAAAATATTTCAGCATACATACATATTTATTTTTTTCACACATCATACATAAGGAGTATAACTTCTTAAGTTTAAAATTAAAAGAAAAAGTTACTTACTTTCATCACAAATCATAAAATTCTACAAAAATTTTATGGGTTTAAGAGGGTATGATCGTAAGATCGTAGAAGCGTTTAAGGAAGATCATAAGATTGTGGCATTCTACAATCATGATCGGAATCTTATTTAGATCTTACTAATTTTAAGATCCTACAAGGATCGGGATAGCTTTAGAGAGGTGTGATCGTAAAATCGTAAAATTCTAAGATCATGATCAGGATCTTGACAACTATACTCTCATATGATCCGTGCATCACAAATTAAATATTTTACAACACATTCATTATTTAAACAAATAATCACTAAATGATTGTATGCACATGGAGTCACATGGCCAACCGTTTCCTATCCCGCACATATGGTGTCCGTTCATTGGGTTTATCTGATCTAGAGCCTCCATCGATCCTTCAATCTACATATTTCACAACATCGGTCAAGAAAAAAAACTTCTAATATGTAGTTTATTCAGAAATTATTTTATGTTTTTCAAATTCAATTGAGTTTGAAATCCTGTTTTTTTTTTTCCTTTTTTTAAAAAAAAAAAATAATTGGGATAAAAATTTTCACTATTCTTTATCTAATTTTTATTGAACAACATTAGGAAGGATACGAAAATTCAAATTCAAATCATCTTCCGAAATCCCTTCAATTCCGAGTTTTCGACAGACCTGACGATGACTTATTTTAGAATAAGATTAAAATTTTCTAAATTAAGCAGGGCTCGATGGGAGAGGCTTCCGTAGGGATGGATTAAAGCTGATTGCGATGGGAGAATTACTCGTGGCATTGGCCTGGGCGCCTGGCTGTTGGTATCCTGAGGGACTCTAATGGAGATTGGCTTGGTGGTTGCCGGTCCAGAAGGGACCACTTCGGCATTGCCCAAATAGAAGCTTGGGGCATCCTTCTTACTCTCCAATACGCCTGGTCCTTGGCCATCACTGAACTAATTGTCGAATCGGACTGCAAGGATATTGTGGATCTCATCAATGATGCTTCTGACCCAGTTGGTTCTGCCCACAGTTGGATTACTCACATTTGCAACATGAAGTTATTGAGTTGGAAGCTCCGGCTTTCCTTAGTTCCGAGGGAATGCAACACGGCTACGGGCCATTTCCTTAGAGGCCATTCCTTCCAATCAAGTACCCAACATTTTGTTAGACCCCCGGAATTCATGTTAGATATGCTTAATTCGGACCGTATTGGCTTGTACCACATGAAGCAATTTTTGCAATAAAAATCGACATCGGCCCTCCTTCGAATAAAATAAATTTCGAAATTAAATATTTTCCCCCCATGAAAGTTGTTAACCATGCTTATAATTTATCCAATAATATAGTTTTGGGAATATATAATATTTTTAACTGAACAGCTTATACAAGCTAGGAAATGGATTGTGGGAGTACATGCTACACAAATTATAAAAAGACAAAGTGAATGATAGAAAGTCGGGTGGAAAATCAAACTCTCAACCTCCCAACTTAAAGGTTGAAGTTAGCGGGCTTGACCGTTTGACATATAATTTGTTCAATTATTATAATGATGATGATTTTGATAATTTTTTAATGTTTGCTACATTTAGTTTTTGGGTACTGTCCACACACTACTTTAACTTAAAGTTTTATCATTGTTATACAAGTTACTTCCTCCATTTTTTTATATTTGCTACGGACCCACAGTGCACTTAGTATAATGCATATTTTAAACTATTAATAACTCAAGTTGGGTTCAAGTAAAAAATTTAAAAGTTGGATATTTTAAAACTATTCGACAAGAGGAATCTAAAAAGATCTCACTTAACTATATTTTAACTTGTAAAACTATGATAAAACTTTAAGTGAAAAGGTATGTGTGAATAGTGGACAAAGCTCCAATGGAGCAAATAAAATAAAACAGAAGAAGTAAAATATAATCAAGTGATGTTTTATTATATTTATTTTATAAGTTTTAAATATCAAACTTTGAGAATTTTATTTTTATCGAAATTAAATTGTTAATGATTTAAAATATGCAATTAAAAAAATAGATGAAGTATATCATAATTATAATAATATTAGTATTAGCATTTATCTTATTATTATTATTATTATTATTATTATTATTAATTAATTAGTTAATAAAAGTATTATCATTGTTATTAATTATGTGAATGTCGGTTGATTACCATCCCACCCATTATCCATCCCCTCTACCCAACTTGTAATTTGTATAGTTATCCCTTTCCTCTACCCAATTTGTAATTTGTACAGTTTGGGTCCAAACACACCTTTGCCCGACTCACCTTTGCCGTATCAACTTTACCCCAAAAAATCATGTTATTAATGATTGTATGAATATTGATTAACACATTATATTGGGGATTATTATTCCATTGTTGAATAAGAATTTTCAAAAGTCTCCCCTCCCAAAATATTTCGTTGCCATACCTTTTATATCTTGTGAAACACTTAAATCCTCAAAATTACATTTAAGGTATAATTAGTAATTTTGCGTATTACTTGATTTTAATAATTTAAGCACTTAAGATTTTAAGTATTTTTGGCGTCTAATGGAAATAACAAAGCTTGGCTGAGCAGATAAAAAAGATACTCCATCGGCTTATATTAGAAAAATTAATTAATTAATCCCCCAATAAAAAAACCCGATTCTACAGAACAAGAAGTGTTCAGAGACAAACAAAACAGAACTCGAAAATGCACAAAATTAAAGCCACGTGACGAACATAAGATTCCCCCATTTCCTCAATACTATATCACAAAAACAAGGAAAACCGAAAATATAAATTAAAGGAAAAGGCTCAGATCTGATGGCACAATGGGGGTGGAGGAGTAAGGAACACAGAAACCGCCATGGCTGCAGATCCAAATACAATTGGGTCGCCCCGCCAAGATACGGGTGTGGATTCTTCTCCCCCAAACCCAGGCCAGATTAAGAAAAAAGATCGTCATAGCCCATCCGTGGTGGAGACTGGAGACTGGAGACTGGAGATGGCGTGTTCATACATTGATCGATTGATGGATGGACAGATCAAAGATGAGTAGTAATTATGGAATGGAGGAAGTAGTACTTTTATATATATATATATATATATATATATATATATATATATATATATATATATAAAATTATAGATACATAGAGATCTATAAAAGTGAAGGGTTGTTGTTGGGAGGATGGCAGGAAGGAATCATCGGCGATGCGGGGAGGAGCAACCACCCTCAAGAACACCTCTGCTCTCCGCAGCCTCATGCCCTAATTTCGCCCGCCATGGAGATTGTGACACGAGAACAAGCTAACAGGTACTATTTGTTCTTTGTACATGGGTCGTGCAGTGGGCCAAATTGAGCCCAATTACTTGGTAGACCAGGCCCAACAAGGTTGTGGATATATATCCCTCTTCAATCTCTACCATAATTTGGATTTTGGGGTCTCAAAACAAAACCAAACAGAGCTTTTCTCAAACACCAACCACAATTGTTTCCTATTAAGAAATTGCTAGCAATTGTGAAAAACCTCAGTTTGCAGTATACAGTGATACTATTATATACTATGAGGCTGCTAATCTCAAAGTATACCACCCTAAAGAACACTAAATTTCTAAATGCCCACAACTAAGTTCAGTGTTCTCAACAAATTACATGATCAAAGCCATCAGCATTTCCATCACTAACATCGAAGACCAAAATCTATAGCCTTTTTCAAAATTAAAACGGAATTTTACAATGCATAAAAAATAAAGGCATAAAAGAAGTGAGGACAAAACACAAATCCTGAAACAGAAAAGGAAGCAAAGCCATCTTAATTCAAGAGAACCCCAAATACACATTGGGTAAAACCCTAATCCAGGAAAAAGTTGATATATTACAAAAAGAGAAATAAAATTGGAACCATTTCGGCTTTTCGCAACAGATTCCAACAGTCGCTGCTTTCACCGCTTACCTCAAGCTGAAGCCCTGAAATCCAAAACCAGGGGTGATATTCAGTCGGAGAAACGCCCAATTTGGAAAAAGAAAACCCTAATCGGGAAATTTTCACAAATTGAAACCAGAAAGGAAAAAAAGAATTTGGACCATTTTTCAATATATGGGTGTCATCCTAGCGCAGGGCCATGCTAATATTCTCTATATCGCTCCAATTAGAGACAAACACGCCATCATATATGAACGGCGAAGAAAATCTCTGTAATTCCGATGTGGGAGAAAATTAATATGGGCCTACACCGAAATCAAAGATATTCTGCAAACAGGCACGCCCATTAATAATGGGCTGGGAAACCAAAAATCTCCACATCCACTAGTATTTTGAGACAAAAATCAAAATTAAAATAAGCATTTTGTGAAAGGGCCAAGTTGTAATTAATAGAAAATTGTAAACAAGGGTTCATTTGAAAGGCCTAGGAAGGGGAGCAGCAAAATTGCATAAGGGTTTACGGAGTAGACGGCGGAGAGATCTCAGAAGAGAAGAGAATGAATGAGGGTTGCGCTTTGCGGCGGCGGACATTTGGGGAATTCTTCAAGGGTGGTTGCCCCTCTCCTCCTCCTTCCCATCAAATGGGAAATGCCCCCATTGATTTCATCATCTATTTGATGCATCCAAACTCCGAAATCAACAGCCCTTGTTCACGACAACCAACTGGAATAATTGCCATTCTAGTCCTCGTTTACTATGCGAGCGCTCTCACCACCACCACCATCTCCTTCTCTCTCTCTCTCTCACGCAATATTACGCACACAGCTCGTCGATTTGACGATTGGTGTGTAGATTGTGTGGTTTTAAAGTAAGGAAAGGCTGTGATGATGAATGCTGGATGAATCTTATGAGAATCTTTGTGAATGGGGGCAAAGGCAATGAGATCCGTACAGCCCGTATCTTGGCTTGGCGGGCCGTCTGACCCGACCCGGATGGTATCTGGCAGTATTCAACCGATGCAACCAGGCGGGCGGCGGCGGTTTTCCGCAGCCATGGCGTGGTTGAACTCTCGTTGTTTCCTCACATCACATCTACCGACTACTCCACAGATCTGAGCCTTCTTTTGTACTTTCATTTATTTTTCTAATTTTTGTCTTGTGTTTATTTTGTTACCATTTTATTCTTTTTAATCCCTTGTTTCTGGTAATTGAGGACAACAGACCAGCTCTGTGTCACCATTTCCATAGGGCTGTCACTTTTATGCATGTGTATTGACAATTGTGTGATTCTTTGCACCTAAACTACAGTAAAAAAATTAGGGATTTGAATGGCATGAATACATGTTTAGTTTTGATGAAATTTAGTTGTGGCTCTAAAATTCCAGTAGAAAAGAGAGTTTCCATGGCAATAATTTGCGTCAACTACATGTCCCGTTTAGGTCTTGGGTTTTTGCCATGTTAAAAAGTTGTCTGATCACCCAATTTTTAAGGTATGGTTGTGGAATCTTGCATTGGGTGTCGTATCCTTATTTTGTTCCCAATCTTGTGTTGTTTGGTAATTGAATCTTGAACAGCTCAATCAATTAGGTAACATTGAAAGAAACAGGGGGGAGAACTCATCATTACTAGTCTTATAATCCATCATTCCACCCTCCCTCTTTTTCCATATGTTCACGCCTTTCTTTCCTTTAAATATCAAATCTTTTCTTCTACTCTTCAAGTAATTTCGTCATTTCCACCTTCAAATGACGAAGTTGAGTTTCTCCCATCTTCTTCTCCCTTTAATTTGATAATCTGAAACCTGTACATGATCTCTGTCAAATTCAAACTCATTGCAACCTGCCCGAGTAAGTACATGTTCTTCCATTAGTTTGTTCTGTTGATAAATCCATTTGGGAAGCTGCAGAGTTTTTTAAATGTTTTAGTGCGCTACTGTGTTTACTGACTTGCTGTTTGGAAGAGAAAAATGGGTTATTTCTTCCATTAGTATACTGTAAATTGTAATGCGTGGCTGGCTGATCAAGTTTGTAAGGGTTGGAAATTAATTAAAGCAAATTATTTATTGTACGTATATGAGTTACAAGGAAAACTGCAAAGGAGAGTGACAAGGGATTCAGCGTCATGTTGTTGTACTCTGTTTATTGTGTATGTTGTACTCTTTTGTGCTCTCGTTAATTATTTGTACTATTAAACCCCGACTATGGTGCTTATTTGATGCCATTTTTTTGTCCACTAATAAAGAACAGGTGGCAAACTAATAAAATAAATTTCGAAATGAGCGCAAGGAAGTCTCATAAGAAAGCTTAGCACGGTGCTCGTTTTGAGCAGGAATTCCATTCCCACTCAAAAAGGTGATAATGTAATTTTATTTTATATCCTTATTTTTCATACTTATTTTAGTTTATAAATTTAGATATTTTGTATTATAGAAATGATAATATATGAAATTTAATTTTAAAAAATTAATTGAAAAATTTTAAATTAATTTAAGCATATTTTTCTTTAATATGCATATGTTTTCAAGTCAAATTTATTTATGTTCATATACATAAAACAAAAATAATAAGGGCTTAGAGATATTAAATTACTAATTATTCTACGATAAATTATATATAAAGAAATTTCTATGTTGTAAAATATTAAAAATGTTTAAATATTTTGTATTGTATAGCAAATAATATATTTATAAAAGGAAATTATTACAAAATAATTAGGAAGATTTTCAATTTAATCAAATGAATAATATTAAAAATTAAAAAATAAGATTCTCTGTAAATTTATAATGTTTAAAAAATCATGGGTTTTAAACTGTAGGTAGTAAATATTTATATTTAATAATTTTAAAATGTACTACCTTCGTTATTTTTTAATTGCTCCATTTCAATCACTGTTTTCAACTAGCTGACTTTGTATGGTTTTATATGATTCGTTACAAGGCTAAATAAAAAATGATAAAGTAATTATAAAAGTAGATATTACAAACTACAAAACTCATGATAGACTTACTTTCAAATTCATTCTCTAACCTAACCAAATAAAGCTCCAAAATGAGCTAGTTGAAAACAATGATTGGAATGGAACAATTAAAAAAGAAGGGAGAAAGTATTATATATATTTGTATTGAACTTCATTAATGAATTCAACTCATCCCTAGATTCATAATATTTAAAATGACGGATTGGTTTAGTTTGACCGGGTAAAATTGGATCGAACTCACCCCTAGATAGAATAACCTTAATTTTTTCCACTATATTAAAAACTAAATGTGATTGCCCGGTAGAGAATCCGGTAAATAGAATGAAAATATTGTTACATAAGAAAAAAAAAACGTAACATCTTTAAAATAATGGTGGATGAATATTTTGAAGTTGGCAGAGATTAAAACTTTCGATAACAGGTTCACTTGGACTAGGGGACCATTAAGACACATTTGTATGTAGGATGTCTTGTCTAAAGATGCTGACACTATGTACCATAGGCAAGTGATTGAGTAAGTAAATGGCTGAGGGCGACGAAGTGGAACATGTGGGCTGCAGTAGTGGTGAGCTGAGGCCGGAGGGTAGAGTGGAGGAAGCGACGCAAATGGCGCAAGGGGCGTGGTGGCGGTTGTGGGAGACACAGGCGTGGCTGAGGCGACACATTACTGAGTGAGTGAGTGTAGAGTGGAGACTTAAGGATTCTGGAAGAGACGAGATGGAGAAGAGAGTTCTTCAGACTTAAAGGTTTTATGCATAGGGCAATTTTGGTTTTAAGGGTAGAGCCCGAGGTCCAGCCCGCCCAAAATGGGCCAAACCTATTTGGGCCTATAGCCCATTTCGGTAAGCTTGTTTTCGAACGGGCCTTCAAAATCAAGGTTCACACTGTGGGAAGGGCTGGGCCAATGGGCTGGGCCCGTTTGTCACCCCTAATTATTGATGACCCATGCTTTATCTGATCCCACACCATTACCCAAGGCCAACAATCCTCCACCAATTTCTTCTTCCGGAACTCAAACGACACCTGTCTCTTCTCCTTCTCCCCGGACTCCCTCGGTACAACGACACGTCCTATCAACGCATTCAAATCACTCCCGTCAATATTTTTTTTTTTGGTAACGGTGATGCACAAGCGTCGGCAAAGAGGGAAAAACTAAGAAAAAGCTATAGAATGAGGGGAGGAAGGAAAAAAAGAGCAAAATAAACCAAAAATAATCAACTAGAAGCGCGGGAACCAAACTCCCTCGTAATTAGCAGCCAGAAGTGTCTTGGCCTCATCCGGGGGGAAGGCCCACGTTGTAACACCCCGGATTTGATAACCCAGGCCGGGATGTCACCGCCACACCTCCCTAACAAGACACGGTTTCTCCGAGCTTGCTAAAGAGATGCAAGGCTATGGTTTTTCAGAATTTAAATCATTCAAACAGCCCATTGTAATATAATTTAAAAATAATAATATCAAAGTTGCAGCGGAGAATAATATTTAGATGCATGTATTGCAGCGGAATTTAAATATAGGGCCAACATGGCCAAAACACGGGTTAAACAGGCCCGTTCATGCAAGTCGTAACTAAATGTAAGAATTTAAAATAGAGTTTTTCCCCAAATGTTTCCATGTATGCATATGATGATGCATAATCCTCATACTCTGAAAGAAAAAGGGGAAAAATGGTTTGGGTCAGCAAAACGTGCTGAGTAAGTTAACACCTAGCATGATCTAGGGGTTTCAAAGCCTTTAATTAAATTTAATAAAAACATATGCATGCGAGACATGATTTAAATTTTAATTCATCTACTAATAATAATTTAATTACATAATTTAAAAAGGCAAGGATTTCCACACGTTCATAATTTAACACACATGAAAAAGGGGTTTAACACACGTTCATAATTTAACACACATAATTTAAATAATTAAATTTTTCTCCTAAGCATGCATACAAAAATATTCCATTTATAAATTTTACCAATTTAAAGGAAATAACACTTAAATTGTGTACTTGACATGCCTTTAATCCACATTAACCATTTAGTCATGATATAAAATTTAAAGACATAATTTAAATGCATAATTTAAAGGCATGCATAAATAAATAAATATTTTAAAAAAAATATTAAATCTTTTATTTCCCCGTTACGTAACCATTTCTCAATGTTTTGTATAGCCGGTGATCCGGCGGCCGCAGCCGTTTCGTAAGTATCTCGTATAGCCGGTGATCCGGCGGCCAGCAGCCGTTTCGTAAGTATCTCGTATAGCCGGTGATCCGGCGGCCAGCAGCCGTATCTGCCATACCCAGTAACACTCCGGAGCCTCGGGAAATCCGTACGGACAAACCCGAGAGAGTAGGCAATGTATCTCCCGCCGATTGGCGTAATATCTCATCTAATTTCTCTCGTCCATTATAGGCCCGAAGAGAAAGGCTAGAGGGGCACCCTGCAGAGCACTCACCCTCCACCCAAGTATCTCATGTATCGTTTAGTTTTAATGTATCGGGGTTTTACAAAAGTATAGATGTATTGCATTTCAAGTCTTTGATCGTTCGTTTCGAAATTTCAAAATCTTTCGATTTAAAAGTCATTTGGCATCACAGTTTACGCCTTTTTAATTTAAAAATTCGTTTCAAGTCCGAAAAATCTGAAAATTTCACAGTTTATGCAAAACACCCTAACGAACAACTTTCGTGTTTTAACTTTTTCAAAATAAGTTGAGGAAACATGTCAAAAATCGATTTTATTATGCAAACAGAAATCTGTCCGGACTCAGGTTTGACACAGTTCGGAAAATTGGCTTTTTGACATATCAAATGGACTCCAAAAATTCTGAAATTTTAACCACATATACTAGACATGATTATCTACAACTTTCATTTAGATTGTAAAGATCAAATCGGACTATAAAATATAGAAACAAACCCACTAAGTTCGAACATGTTCATTGGCAGATTTCAAACACGTTTTGTCAAAACAGTTTCTTTTCGATGCGATTTAAAATAGCAAACGTTAACGAAAATGTCTGAAATTTTTACACAACCTAGATTTATGTGTTAGTATTAAAATTATAGTTTTGAGTTTTTGGGTTTGAACTCTCGAAATAGGGGTTTTGGTCCGATTTCAAATCTGTCACAGTTTCACGTTCGACTCTCAAGGCAGGTTCTTTCTCGGCCGTTTTCGGATATCAAACCTCAATGAAAAATTATGAAAATTTTACACGAACTAGATCTATGTCTTAGGAGCGTTTTTCATGTTTTGAGTTTTTCCGTTTGAGCAGTTTTAAGGGTTCGAAAAAAATTCGCACACAATCGCTGCGCCGGGGGTTTTTCATGTTGACAGATTTTAGAGTTACTAAATCTCTATGTTTGGTTACATTTTACGTCACCCAAAACCAAGTAAGCATTAACTTACAGCGGGGATGATGTCTAGGAGGTCACGGGATCGTCCGGGATCCACGGGATGTCACGAGCGAGTTTCCTCAAGTCGATTTCCTCTTCCAACGTCCACGAACCGAATCCGAAAGCAAAAATCCTTAGTTAGATCAGATTTTTGGATTCAAAAATGGTTGGATAAACTCAAAAACCACTTACCAACGTCCTAGGGGACTGTCTTCTCTTTCTCAAGTCCCTCTTGTTCGGATTTCGTCGTCGGCACTTCAAGAACGCAAGGGATTTTGGGGTTTTCGATTTTGGATGAACAAGGGAGAAGTTTTGAGAGTTTTGGGAGGAATGAGGGCTGCCAATTTCGAAATTAGGGTTGATTATCAGTGTCAAATCCCCTCAAATCCGTCCATATACTCTTTCCCTCGATCGGGATTTAGTTACCAAAGTCGGGGTCCGAAAATAAGGTAAGAAATCGCCAAAACGTGCAAGTGTAGCAGCCACTGTGTGTTGGCGCGGGGTTGGCGCGGTTTCTAGCCAAAAACCGCCCGGGGAGCGCGCGGCTTGGTCTGGGCCGTGCGTCCGGACTGGGCCGTGCGATCCCGTCGGGCCTTTTCTCCTCTCTTTCGGACTTCTGTCCTCCTACGTTTTTGGGCTCGATTTTTCGGGTCATTCTCGGATTATAAACTCTTATCTTAAATTTACCTCAACTCAAATGAATTTCATGTTTGAAATCTTAAGTCCGTCGGTCTCGGGTTCATCGGCGTCCAATTCGTCATCTTTTGACTCCCGGGCAATAACTCGTCTAATTAAATTAATTCCGACTTCACGGGTTCTTGGAATTAAAATTATTTTTCCTTCTTGAATTTAATTCCAATTATTTTGACTCAATTCATGGAATGTCTTCGGGCTTCCTTTCCCTCTTTTATTCCATTTTAAATTTTGAACCTGTCGACGTTTCATTTCCGAGCAATAATTTATCGTGATAAATTATTTTCTTCTTCTCGGAGATATTTCGACATTGATCGGAATAAATTTTATTCCTTTGGACGTTGATAAAAATCTGGGGTATTACAGTCTACCCCCCTTAAGAATCAACTTCGTCTTCGAAGTTGTGTTTCGGCTTTTCTCGCGCTAAGAGTTAGGGTCCTTTTGTTTATTTTATTATTTTGCGATATTGTGTTATTGAATTATTGTTCGATTGTTGATTGTTTGTTGTTTGATTATTGTTTGACTGAACCCAGAAATGAAATTTCCGAGTTGCCTACGTACCCTGTGAAGGGATCAAGCCATGACGTAGTTCAAAACAAATTTGAATTTATTTATTTATTGATTTGGGGATACAAAATATTCGGGTTGTTACATCCTCCCCCCCTTAAGATTACAGTTATGTCCCCATAACTGTTGTTGGATCGGTTTGACTCAGGGTTGGGTAACGTCGTATACAATCGTTTCTCACTGAGCTAGCAAGTCCGCTTGGTCTACAACATTCCATCGTCCTACAGCTCTTCCTTGATCTCCTTGTTGAGGGTTTGCCAAATCTAGCCTTTTCTCAATCATCTCCGCACGAACATTGCATTCTCTAATCATGTGGTCTTCTCCACCACATCTATAACAAGTCCCGCGCCTTGGGCATTCGCGCACCAGATGGGCTTGGCGGCACTGCGGGCAACGTGGTATGGATGCTTCATGGTTGCCATCTCGACTGTTTGGGTTCTGTGGCTGGTCAGGTTTAATGGTCACTTCCTTTCTCTCGTTAATATTCTCTATCCGCGTTCGGCAGTCACGTAGCCGATGACCAAATCGACCACACCGAAAGCACGCTCCGGGCTTAGGGCATCCTCTCGCATAATGTGGGTTACCACATTTTGGGCATGGTGGCGTATAGTCACCATGGTTGTAAACCATCCCTCTGTTTCTTCCACCATTGCCTTGAGGTGGTCTATTCGGGCCTTCCCGAATATGGTTCCTTCCTAAGTAGTTATCGGTTCTATGGTCTCGTTTCCTCTTGCCTTGCCCTTGGTTGATTAGTGCATTCCCCAAGGCAACCACAGCTTCCTCTATAGTTCTTAATCGGTCACTTAAGTTCTTAGGCATGGAGGCTACTTCCCCTCCTTGATTGGTTGCACTAACGTCTTGCACTGGTTCATCGGGTTGTCGTAGCTCTTCATTGGTGTTGGGTGGGATGGGTGGATTGTTAGGTCTTCCTCTAGGTGCCATTCTGTCACGAAGCGCAAGGATTTGATTGTAAGGATTTAATACAGTGTTGGAAGAATAATGATTTACTGAATCAAACGGTGTTGGTAGGAGTTGTTTTGGAGTTGATAATGTTCACTTGTTGGAAAATCGATCCCCTTGGCGTAGGTTTATGCTGAGTTATTTATATATATATATATATATATATATATAAGGAATTTTCGTACAGAGATAGGAGGTGAGACAGTGCTTCTATTCCTCGGAAAGGAATAACTAGACAAAGGTAGATAGATAGCGTTGAGAAATCTTCAATCTCCTTAAGCCTCGTTGGTAGGGTCTTCCTCCGTCGGGCTTCGATCCTATCTATCATTTCTTCGTTCCGTTTGGTAAGTTTTTGAAGTTGGGTCTATAGGTTATTTATGCGTTCACAGTCAGCCGCTCTTACGTTTCAGAAGGGTTGTAGGTCATCTTTAAGTTGAGCTATACGGCGTTTAGAGTATCGTATATTCTGTTGAGGGTCAATGCAGGCGTTCATCGTTCCCATCGTTAGGTTTCTCGACAAGTCATAATATATCGTCTAGGTAAAGATCTTTGGAAAAAGGTAGAGAATAGTTATGTGCACGTTAAGCATAGACGATCAAGATTTAAAACTAAGGCACAATTAGTCTCAAGCTAACGCTTCTAAGTCAAGAGTCAAGGTCTAGCCGAATGCTAGTGTGAGAATGGTATGTATCACAAACGATTCACATAAGAGGTTAGTACAAATATTTATGTATGCATATGCATATGTAATCCCCCCAATAAAAATTTAATTTATGCATGCATTTTTCTACCCATGGGTTTTAAAAAAAAATAAGTTTATTCCGTGGATAGATTTTAAAGAATAAGAGAAAAAAGTTTGGGCCACTATATTGGGCCAAAGAAATAAATTATTTGGGTTTTAAAAATACAGGTATTGGGTCTTAAAAAAAAAATTTGAGCCCACAATAGTAAGTATATAAAGTATTGGGCTAAAAATTTGGGCTTTAACTTCAAAATAATTATTGGGCTCTTTAAACTATATTACTAGTTTAGAAATAATAACTTTAAAAATAATAATACTTAAAAATAATAGTTTAAAAATATTCCGGGCTCAAAATGTTAGTTTAAAAATAATAATGGATTTTTAAATATAATACTAGTTTAAAAATAATACTCGTAATAGTTTAAAAATAATAATACTAGTTTTAAAAATAGTCCGGGCTCTGATACCACTTTGTAACACCCCGGATTTGATAACCCAGGCCGGGATGTCACCGCCACACCTCCCTAACAAGACACGGTTTCTCCGAGCTTGCTAAAGAGATGCAAGGCTATGGTTTTTCAGAATTTAAATCATTCAAACAGCCCATTGTAATATAA
The DNA here is from genome assembly GCA_030278955.1 of Hygrophila difformis. NCBI lineage: Eukaryota > Viridiplantae > Streptophyta > Magnoliopsida > Lamiales > Acanthaceae > Hygrophila > Hygrophila difformis. The sequence goes on from JAOANR010000014.1 coordinate 23,445,359, forward strand.
TTTAAAAATAATAATATCAAAGTTGCAGCGGAGAATAATATTTAGATGCATGTATTGCAGCGGAATTTAAATATAGGGCCAACATGGCCAAAACACGGGTTAAACAGGCCCGTTCATGCAAGTCGTAACTAAATGTAAGAATTTAAAATAGAGTTTTTCCCCAAATGTTCCCATGTATGCATATGATGATGCATAATCCTCATACTCTGAAAGAAAAAGGGGAAAAATGGTTTGGGTCAGCAAAACGTGCTGAGTAAGTTAACACCTAGCATGATCTAGGGGTTTCAAAGCCTTTAATTAAATTTAATAAAAACATATGCATGCGAGACATGATTTAAATTTTAATTCATCTACTAATAATAATTTAATTACATAATTTAAAAAGGCAAGGATTTCCACACGTTCATAATTTAACACACATGAAAAAGGGGTTTAACACACGTTCATAATTTAACACACATAATTTAAATAATTAAATTTTTCTCCTAAGCATGCATACAAAAATATTCCATTTACAAATTTTACCAATTTAAAGGAAATAACACTTAAATTGTGTACTTGACATGCCTTTAATCCACATTAACCATTTAGTCATGATATGAAATTTAAAGACATAATTTAAATGCATAATTTAAAGGCATGCATAAATAAATAAATATTTTAAAAAAAAATATTAAATCTTTTATTTCCCCGTTACGTAACCATTTCTCAATGTTTTGTATAGCCGGTGATCCGGCGGCCGCAGCCGTTTCGTAAGTATCTCGTATAGCCGGTGATCCGGCGGCCAGCAGCCGTTTCGTAAGTATCTCGTATAGCCGGTGATCCGGCGGCCAGCAGCCGTATCTGCCATACCCAGTAACACTCCGGAGCCTCGGGAAATCCGTACGGACAAACCCGAGAGAGTAGGCAATGTATCTCCCGCCGATTGGCGTAATATCTCATCTAATTTCTCTCGTCCATTATAGGCCCGAAGAGAAAGGCTAGAGGGGCACCCTGCAGAGCACTCACCCTCCACCCAAGTATCTCATGTATCGTTTAGTTTTAATGTATCGGGGTTTTACAAAAGTATAGATGTATTGCATTTCAAGTCTTTGATCGTTCGTTTCGAAATTTCAAAATCTTTCGATTTAAAAGTCATTTGGCATCACAGTTTACGCCTTTTTAATTTAAAAATTCGTTTCAAGTCCGAAAAATCTGAAAATTTCACAGTTTATGCAAAACACCCTAACGAACAACTTTCGTGTTTTAACTTTTTCAAAATAAGTTGAGGAAACATGTCAAAAATCGATTTTATTATGCAAACAGAAATCTGTCCGGACTCAGGTTTGACACAGTTCGGAAAATTGGCTTTTTGACATATCAAATGGACTCCACAAATTCTGAAATTTTAACCACATATACTAGACATGATTATCTACAACTTTCATTTAGATTGTAAAGATCAAATCGGACTACAAAATATAGAAACAAACCCACTAAGTTCGAACATGTTCATTGGCAGATTTCAAACACGTTTTGTCAAAACAGTTTCTTTTCGATGCGATTTAAAATAGCAAACGTTAACGAAAATGTCTGAAATTTTTACACAACCTAGATTTATGTGTTAGTATTAAAATTCTAGTTTTGAGTTTTTGGGTTTGAACTCTCGAAATGGGGGTTTTGGTCCGATTTCAAATCTGTCACAGTTTCACGTTCGACTCTCAAGGCAGGTTCTTTCTCGGCCGTTTTCGGATATCAAACCTCAATGAAAAATTATGAAAATTTTACACGAACTATATCTATGTCTTAGGAGCGTTTTTCATGTTTTGAGTTTTTCCGTTTGAGCAGTTTTAAGGGTTCGAAAAAAATTCGCACACAATCGCTGCGCCGGGGGTTTTTCATGTTGACAGATTTTAGAGTTACTAAATCTCTATGTTTGGTTACATTTTACGTCACCCAAAACCAAGTAAGCATTAACTTACAGCGGGGATGATGTCTAGGAGGTCACGGGATCGTCCGGGATCCACGGGATGTCACGAGCGAGTTTCCTCAAGTCGATTTCCTCTTCCAACGTCCACGAACCGAATCCGAAAGCAAAAATCCTTAGTTAGATCAGATTTTTGGATTCAAAAATGGTTGGATAAACTCAAAAACCACTTACCAACGTCCTAGGGGACTGTCTTCTCTTTCTCAAGTCCCTCTTGTTCGGATTTCGTCGTCGGCACTTCAAGAACGCAAGGGATTTTGGGGTTTTCGGTTTTGGATGAACAAGGGAGAAGTTTTGAGAGTTTTGGGAGGAATGAGGGCTGCCAATTTCGAAATTAGGGTTGATTATCAGTGTCAAATCCCCTCAAATCCGTCCATATACTCTTTCCCTCGATCGGGATTTAGTTACCAAAGTCGGGGTCCGAAAATAAGGTAAGAAATCGCCAAAACGTGCAAGTGTAGCAGCCACTGTGTGTTGGCGCGGGGTTGGCGCGGTTTCTAGCCAAAAACCGCCCGGGGAGCGCGCGGCTTGGTCTGGGCCGTGCGTCCGGACTGGGCCGTGCGATCCCGTCGGGCCTTTTCTCCTCTCTTTCGGACTTCTGTCCTCCTACGTTTTTGGGCTCGATTTTTCGGGTCATTCTCGGATTATAAACTCTTATCTTAAATTTACCTCAACTCAAATGAATTTCATGTTTGAAATCTTAAGTCCGTCGGTCTCGGGTTCATCGGCGTCCAATTCGTCATCTTTTGACTCCCGGGCAATAACTCGTCTAATTAAATTAATTCCTACTTCACGGGTTCTTGGAATTAAAATTATTTTTCCTTCTTGAATTTAATTCCAATTATTTTGACTCAATTCATGGAATGTCTTCGGGCTTCCTTTCCCTCTTTTATTCCATTTTAAATTTTGAATCTGTCGACGTTTCATTTCCGAGCAATAATTTATCGTGATAAATTATTTTCTTCTTCTCGGAGATATTTCGACATTGATCGGAATAAATTTTATTCCTTTGGACGTTGATAAAAATCTGGGGTATTACAGTCTACCCCCCTTAAGAATCAACTTCGTCCTCGAAGTTGTGTTTCGGCTTTTCTCGCGCTAAGAGTTAGGGTCCTTTTGTTTATTTTATTATTTTGCGATATTGTGTTATTGAATTATTGTTCGATTGTTGATTGTTTGTTGTTTGATTATTGTTTGACTGAACCCAGAAATGAAATTTCCGAGTTGCCTACGTACCCTGTGAAGGGATCAAGCCATGACGTAGTTCAAAACAAATTTGAATTTATTTATTTATTGATTTGGGGATACAAAATATTCGGGTTGTTACACACGTAGTGAAGAATTCCTCCGAACGAGCTCCATGCTTAGCTAGAGAATCTGCAACAGAATTTCCCTCCCTAGGTATATGATGCCACTCATATCCCGGATGCTCCTCTCTCAACTCCATAATGTGCCGAATTAAGGGAAAAAGGATATGATCTTGCCTTACCCCCTGTCTCATCAACCGTATTCCTTCCAAGGAATCTGAAAAGCAGTGGGCACGAACAACTCCAAGCGAGCGAAGGCATTTCATGCCATTCCAAATACCATGCAACTCAGCTACAATATTGGAGTTGAACCCCCACAAAGCCCGAGCAACCCTCCACCCATTGCCCGTCCCCCGTGCGAATCACACAACCAAATCCAGCCCTCCCCGGATTCCCTAGAGAACTCCCGTCCACATGCAATAGAATGCCAGATAGAGATGCCGGGTTCCAGTGGACTAGACGGGCATCCCTAGTACCTCCTGAAGCCGGGTAAACCCTACAAGAACACGACTGAGTTGAGAAGCATTCCTAGCTGCTTCATCAATGTTAACAGGGATCCCTCTCATACACCAAGCATCCCGGCTCTTCCAAATACTCCACACAAATCCCCAATGGATACCCTTCCAGTTGACGCTAAGCTGCCGAAGGAGATCCGCCACCTCAGCATGCTGCCACCGCCGCAAGTGCTTACTAAAGGACAATCCAAGCTTTCCCCATACCGCCGCCGACCACGAGCATGTGAAGAATAAATGCTCCACATCTTCTGCTTCACGTCCACAAATGGTGCATGATGCGGAAGATGCTAGACCCCGTCGATGCCGCAGCTTATTTGTGGGGAGGGAGTCATGCACCATTAACCACAACAACACCTTTACCTTTTCCGGGCAGCGGACACGCCACACCCACGATCGCAACGGATCACGGTGATGTCCTCGTTGACTAAGTATCCACTCATAGCCGGACGAAACTGAATATGATCCAGAAGCCGTCCCCAACCAACACCATGCATCATCAGTTCCCCAATGAAGAGGTATTGGCCCATGCTCCAAGATTTCAAGCTTAATCTTATCAGGGATGATTGTGTAAGGTTTCTCCCATGCCCACCGATTATTCACAAACAGATCCTTAATGTGCATATCCACATCATTGTAGTGGACATATGGAATACGAGAAGCAATCGGTCCACCCCGCAACCAAGAGGAGTACCACACACTGCTCCTCCCATCTCCCACCCTAATCCGGCACCCTCCCACTAGGAATGGCGCCGCCTTGCAGATAGCCCGATAAATTGGAGAGACTCCAGGCCGTTGGATGAACTGACCATCCCTACAATTGTATTTGTGACGCAGCAGATGACACGCGGGTTTGGGAGCTGCCTGTAGACAATCAACAACTAATTTTCCCAACATTGGTATATTCATATCTCGACATTTTCGAATACCAATGCCTCCCAATTTCCTTGGCAATGCAGTTTTCTCCCAAGCTACTAAATTAATCCCATGACCAGTACAGTCCTTCCAAATGAAATCCCGAACACTTCGGTCGATCTTAGCACAGGTGGACGCCGACAACCAAGTCGTTTGCATGATATAAGTTGGAATAGATGAGAGGACTGCCCGTGCCAGTTTGATTCTCCCTGCTTTGTTGAGAAGCCCACGCTTCCAAGATCCAAGCCTAACATTAATATTATCCGTCAAGAACTCCAATTGATTACTGCTCATACTTCCATGAAATAATGGAAAACCCAGATATTTCCCCAAGTCGTCACAAAAATTGATACTAAGGATTGCAGCCACAGCTTGTTTGGTAGAAGTTGGAACCACCGCCGAAGCATAGGCTCTCGATTTACTATTGTTCATGCTGAGTCCCGCATGGCGTGCAAATGCAGAGAGGACCTCGTCCATACACCGAGCGCTATCCAATGATGCTTGAGAGAATAAGAGAATGTCATCCGCAAACATCAAATGAGAGAGAGGGGATGTATGGCGACCCAATGTAATAGGCAGCCATGATCCATTCTCAACCTGAGCAAGAATGGCTCTCGATAGCTTTTCCATAACAATCAAGAACAGATACGGGGAGATAGGATCTCCTTGCCGAACACCTTTGGCGGAAGAGAAAGGTGGTAGCGAAACCTCATTCCACAGTAGTGAGAAGGTTGGAGATCGAACACAAAACATCACAATACGAATAAGCGAGGCGGGAAGGGCCATGTCAACTAAGCAGCCTTCCAAGAATTCCCAATCCACGTTATCATAAGCCTTCTCTAGATCCACTTTCAATAAAAAATCACATGATCTCCGATTCTTATTCTTAAAGGCGGTGATCACCTCCTGGAGGATAATCGCATTCCCAGAAGTACCACGCCCAGGGAGGAAAGTCGATTGGTATGGCCCAATGTGTGATTGAAGAAATGGCCTCAACCGATTAACTAGTACCTTAGTTAATATCTTGTAGGCGACATTACATAGGTTGGTCGGCCTATAATGCCTAATCTCCCGAGGGATCTCCATTTTAGGAATGAAACACAAAAAAGTAGAAGCCAGGCTAGTATCAAAGCTGCCTTCAGTCACAGCTTGTCGAACAAACCTCCATACCTCATCACCAATCGAGTCCCAATAGGTTTTAAAAAACATTGCAGGAAATCCATCCGGCCCGGGCGCTGAGAGCCCTTTCATTCCTTTAACAACCACTGAAACCTCCTCCAACGTGACCTCGGCCGACAAGCAACCCCCATTGCTCAAAGCAGGAAAGGCTGGAAGTGGACTATAGGCCGCACGTTCAGGTCGCGACTGACCAAGGAGCCACTTGAAGTGATTAACCGCGTGCGAGCGCATCCTGTCCTCGTCTGTCACCCAATGGCCATCTATCTCAAGCCCCCTGATTCGGCTTCTCTGACGTCAAATTAATGTTTGAGAGTGGAAATATCGGGTGTTCCTATCTCTATGGTCTACCCATTTATCTCGAGATTTCTGGAACCATAGCACCTCCTCTTGCTTAAGAAGTTCCTCAAGATCTTGCATTAGCTTCTGCTCCAAGCGCATCAAGCAAGCCGAGTCCACCCGAAGTTGACAACGTCGAATACCATCCAACCGCTTCAACAATCGGCGTTTCCGTTTGTATATATTACCAAATGAGTATTCATTAAAGTGCAGGGAGGATACATAGACCTGATTCAGAAGTTGTTGGATGGAATTACCACCATCATACCATGCCGCTTCACTACATGTCTATAATGCGCATGTGATGCCCACATGTATTCCCAGCGAAAGGGTCGAGAACCTTTGACCACCAAAGTTTGGCAGCACCGAATAAGCAGTGCATTGTGGTCAGAAGCTCGACGTGTCAACACTTCAGCAAAGCCATGAGGAAAGAATGAAACCCAATCTACATTAGCTATGGCACGGTCCAGTCGCTTTCGAGCTAGAGGCCCACCCATGGTATTCCTTTGCCAATTAAATTGGTCACCGATTGTGTAAATAGAGCAAAGCCCACAAGCAGTGAGCATGTCGCGAAATATTTCACACTGTCTGGGGTTCTCTTTCATTCCCCCTGCCTCCGATAAGTAGGCAATATTATTCCAGTCTCCCACCGAAAGCCAAGGTCCTTGGATCATCCGACTGACCGAGCGCATATGTTCCCAGTCGAGCAGGCGTCCCCGTGCACATGGATCAGCATAAATACAAGAGAGGTACCAAGAGTCCGCTCCATATGAAACCAAAAATATCGCCAACCTAGGCTTAGTATCCACCACCAGGAAGGAATAAGAAGAGCCAATACGATAAAGTATCCACATACCTTCCGCACAGCCAACACATTCCTCAATATGGAGAACATCATAATTGAGCCGGTAAAGGAAAACCTTAAGTCTGTCGAAAGCACCCCTCGGCTCCATCAGGATGAGTACCGAAGGCTTATGCAGTCGAATATAATCCGCAACATGACGTTGGGTGCTCGTATGCATGGCGCCGCGGATATTCCATGCAAGCACCGTAAAATCCTTGAACGCAATCATAGTGGCGCTAAGGCCAAATCAGTGTCAGAAGTGACCTCCACGCCATCCCCATTAGTAGACAGCCCTCCTGTTATTGCACCAGGCACCGTCGAGTCTACCCCCAGGCTGTTCAGTTGTTCTTCCAATCGACTCCCCAAGCCAGAAGTGACTGCAACATCATCTCCCAACCCTCCATTAAGTAAGTGGCGATACTTAGCCGGGAAATTCTTCTCCGCATCCGCTTTCCCTCCAACCTGACCCTCATCCCCCCTAGGCGCTTTCTTGGCCAGGGGATTCTTCTTCACTCCATGCAGTAGTTTCTGAAGTCTAGCCGAATTCTTAGTGAGATTGCTACTTGTATCAATCACAACACCAGTAGCAGGTACTACCAAGGATTCAACCATATCACTCGCCCCCGTCTCATGCACAGATTCAGACAAGACCACAGCCTCGTCATCCTTAGATTGTAATTCTTTATCCGTGGATTCACTATCATTAAGGGCCAGATTTCTCATCTCCTGTTGATGGTATGAAAATAGAGAGCGGCCAGGCGGCGGAGCCTTCTTCCTCTCCTCCAGCTTCTTCTCCTCCTCCGTATTTATATTACTCCGGTTCCCATGCTTCATCAAGCGTGGCTTCCTCCGTTTAACTACCATCCAATCACCCACACCTAGAGCCTCAGACTTCTCAAGCTCCGATCCGGATGACTTATCCTCCTTTCCATCTGCCACAGGACCCTGCGGCAAGGCAACATCCTTCTCAACCACCGGGGTGTCCGTCGAACACACCATCGTATCCTGATCCTTCAATGGTTGACCCCAGCGCCATCTTTTGAGTGATTTGGACAATGTTCCTGTGTGTGTCCAAACTTTGCACATTGCATACATAGAAGGTGAAGTCCTTCATACGATACATGAACTATATCGCCCTCCACATCCAGCGTTCCCAACAAAGGCTTGTCAAGATTAATCTCAACGCAAGCCCTAGCGTAGTGGCCCCTAGAGATGGCCGTAGTATTCTTGTCAACTTTGATTAGAGTGCCCAAGGCTGTAGAAATAACTCGCAGTGCGTTCTCATGGTAGAACGCTTGTTTAAGTTCCGTAAACCTAACCCAAGTCTGAACAGTATTGATCTCAGATTTCCTCGGGTTAAAATCAGGCGTCCATCTTTTGATTGCAATGCAATGGTCAAATACCATCCATGGTCCCCCCGTAAGCACCTTCTCACGATCTCCAGGATTCAGAAATTTGGCGATGAAACAACCATGGCCAACATCTCGAATGTCCCCGACAATTTCCATGCACGCGTGATTCTCTCCTTCATGGCAATAAATCCCACCTTAATCCCTAATACCTTGAGCACCAGCGTATCTTGACATGGCTCAAAAAGTTCTTCAAGCACACGCTTGCCAAAGCGAATTTTCGGGCACCTATGGTGAGGCCCATCCATGTCGATGGATGCCGTATTCTCCTTCAGCCAATCCCGGGACACAAACGAACTACTCTCAGACGGCATCGCAGACGCATGGTTTCCCATCACAACATCACGGAACGAACCCGTATGAGAATTCCCTCCATCCGCCGAGATAGAAACCGGAACCGGAGTGCCAGAAGAGACCAAAGTTGGCAACTTTCCGCCAGGATCATGAGGCGTCGTTGATCGAGTCGTGGAGGAAGACCTTGTCGCCCTAGAAGAAACCCTAGAAGACCTTGTCATCGCGTAATATATATTATATATATTTATAGTATTGATATAGATAAATAGTTCTTTATAGCTAAAACATGTTTTGCTGGTATCCATTTGCCCATGTATAATCCGTCTATGTTAGGGTCGGATAGGGTAAAAAAAACTTCGTATAGTGAGTGGAGGCGGCAACCCGTGCCCTATCTGACATGTTTACATCCATATATATGGGGATATTTAGTATTTAAAATAATGGTATGTTAATGTTTAAAGTATCTTATGTGATTGTAATGAATTTGAATTTTTAATATTTATTTATGTGTGATGTGATGGTTGTATGTTGAAATTTGTTAATGGTAGTGAGTTTGATATTTGAATACGAGGTATTTAGTTATTGATTTGATGTGATGCGGTATGTTTGGTGATTAATAATAATTATTTCATAAAAGTTGAAATGAGACAAAAATATTGGCACGAATTAAAAAAAAAGAGACATAAATAATGAAATAGAGAGATTATTTATTTTATTACATAAATAAATAAAAAAATAAACCACTAGAATGAAGTATTTTCACTTTTAAGCAATCACTTTTAGCAATGTGCGTACACATTGCTAAAAGCATCCGGTGACTAACTTTTCTAAATTAAAATATCGTTGCCAAAAATTCAAGGGACTCGGGGTTCCTTCTAGTGACCGAAAAAAGTTATTACCTTTATAGTAAATTCCATAACATAAAAAATAAAATGAAACTATTGAGATAAAGAGGAGTTAAAGTATAGCTAGAATGATGCGTTTAATTTTTTATGTATAAAGTATTGTGTAAATAGTACTCCGTGGATATAATAATAATAATAATAATAATAATAATAATAATAATAATAATAATAATAATAATAATAATAATAATAACAATAACTGTAAAATGATGCTTTAATGAAATGCAGCCCTTTTCATTCCTTTGATTTTATTTTGAAAGGAATCAAGTGTATATGGATGATAATGCAGCCCTGATTCTATTGTAGTTGGTGGACATTTGTCAAAGCAGTGGTAATCACAAGTGTCACGTAATCCACATTAGCATTATATCAAATATGACGTGCGTGGCTATGTCTATGTGTCACTTTATGAGCCTGGCACAATTACCTCCAAACACTTTATTTATTTATTTTCTTAAAAACACTTCCATTTAAATTAGTTTTTCTATTTTATCGTTTTGTATTTATTACAATATTATATATGAAATATTTTAAAATTTCTATATCTTATTTTTGTTGGACAGTCGTTAGAAAATGAGTAGTTGGAGCTCTTGCCACAAAAACTATAAATGGACAAAGGAAGGGGTAGAGGATCGAATAGGGAAACAAACCCCTAACCTATATGTTGAGAGTTGGGGACTTGACTATTAAGCCAAGTCCTCATCCCCTTTAATTAATATCTATATTATTTTTTTTAAACATTGACACTCTTGTGTCAGCATCGGTGTGTGAAAGTACAAGCCACACAAATTACAAAAGGGGATAAAAGGGAGGGATCTGGATGGGGAATTAAATCCCCAACCTATAGGTTGGGAGTTGGGGGACTTGACCAACAGGGTAAGTCCCCATCCCCAATATCTATATTGTTCTTGATTTATTTTCCTTGCAAATTAAATAGTATTTCATCGTAATACCTATTTCAACTATTGTGACATGAATATTTCCTAGCCTTTACAGGTTGTATCGAAAAAAAAAAAAAAACAAAAACAAAAACAAAAACAAAAACAAAACTAAACTAAACTATTGTGACATGAATATGAATGAAATATAACTGGGTTGAATGAGCAATAGACTTAAAAACAGAGGTGTAGATGAGTCAAGCTTCTCAATATGACACGATAAGTATTTTAATACTCTCTATTTCCCATTTAAAATCTCCTAAAATGTTTGGATACTCAGTCTAATGTATTTATTTTGCAGTTCATATATTAAAATATCTAGAAGTAAAAATTAAAATATATATATATTGTAAAACTATGCAAAAATACGAATCCAATATGATCTCACTTGATTATATTTTTTCTTATATACTGAAACAAAACTTTAGGTTAAACATGCATAATGAACGTGTAAAAGTTCAAATGAAACGTTGTAAATAGGATGAAGGGAGTACTTTCTTTGATATAAGCTTGAGCTCATCAAGCCCAGCTATTTCATAGTGTCGATCAAATTTAAGTACAAATTATATTTGTACCCATTAGCTCATTAAGTAGCAGGAAATTCTAAGTATATGTTCTGTGTAGATATATATTATAGAGATACTATAGAAACTTAAATAGGAATTATTTGTTAATAGTTTATTGTCAAATAGCTACGATTTGTAAGATAGTTTTCAAAGAGCATTATAATAGTTGGACTAAACTCAAACATTATTGGCAATTTATCCAATAAAATTGAGCTCAGCCGAGTTCGAGTATATCACCAAGTATTAAGCTCGAGTTCGAACATAATTTTAAATATTCATTCAAGCTCGAACTCAATTCGAGCATGAGAAAAATACATTACTCGTGCTTGACACAACTCATGGCACCCCAAATTAAAATGCAGAAAGTAATATACCACCAACATTTTGGTGGTAGTGGTTGAGGGAATGCATATATAAAACCTCAAACTTCAAATTGCCAAACCTAAATTATTTTCTCACCTAATTCCAATACCATAAAAAGTCGATCAAAATTATTTGTTAATGAATATAGGAAGAAAACCCTAATTAAGCTAGCGATCACATTCCAATACCCTTCAATTCTTCCTTTCCCTCATATATTATTCAGATATAATTAATAGCTCTCCCCTCAGTCCCCACCTCACCACTACTTTAATTTGTTGTCTCTTTACACCCCATATCATCTTTATAATTATATATTTATACGCACACATTATAATTCAATTTAATTACTCCATTCATTAACACGCACATAGATGTAATCAAATATATATAATAATCAAACCCTAAACAGAAATTTCTTATAATAAAATCAGTTGGCCTGAATGGCATGTAGCTGTGACAGCTTACACCAAGATCTCGGATTCAAGCATTTATGTATGCATGATTCTGCTTTGAGCAAGACAATCCTTCAATGCCTATCCAATTTTCGAGGGATTAGTTTTAGGTTCAATGTGGTCTAGGGATACTTGATATTAAAAAAAATAAAAAATCTTGTAATATAAAAAACTGCATGACCTCATTACATACATATTGTAGTATAAAAAGAATAGATGCAATCGTGGTCCCATAATGCTGTGCAGACAAGAATAAGGTTACCCTAAAATGAGACCTTAGGATTGGTAAACTGCGCTATTGCCAACCCCTCATCGCCTTTACTTAGTTTACTACTACTACAGTACTACTAATTTGCATTGTACTGAAACAGCTGCATTACCAACGAGATAATGCTTAAATAACAACCACCCCCTGCCTTCGTTTGTCCTTTTCTTTATTGGAGGGCCAACCAGTACTTACTTTAGGGCTGCTTTTCTTTTTATTTTTAATTTAATTATAATCTTTAGAATCAGTGGTCCTAATTCTTTCTTTAATTTCCCTCAGGCCTCAACTTTGTGATCGTACCATGTGATCCTTAGCTGTATCGATAAACGCAAAGATCAAAATGCACAATTAGGTCATCAGTATATGATCAGAAGCTAAGGATAATTGGTCGACAGAGATTTCATGTGAGATGTTGTCTACATATGGGGTTGAAGAGTGAAGACGTGTCCTGTTATTACTTTATCAGTGTAATAATTCAGACAGTATGAATCTTATTTAGATTAGTGTCGTGGTCGATCCAATCACTGTCTTGAATTTATAGCTGGTGAGTGGTGACGATATTATTAGTTTATACTCCTCTGTCCCATTCCAAATGTCCTACTTACTATTTTTTGATGTCCCATTACAAATGTCTTCTTTCTATAAATAGAAATAATTTTCCCCTCCAACAACTATGTGGACCCCACCATATACTCACAAACCAACTCTACCTTAATTCCCGTACCCAACAGTAACAGGACACTTGGGGTGGGACGGAGGGAGTAGTATTTATATATCTCAAAGGAAGACTGACTATCTCGGTAATAATCAATTTTTAGGCGTGGTTGTACCTTCCTGCTTCCCTTGAACTATAGTAAATAAATTCAATTTGTTCTTAAGGGCTTGTCGTCATATTATTGTATATTATTTGCTGCTACATTTACTAAAAGGTTATATGTAGATATACTGTTTTTGGTTTTAACTAAAAAATTGATGGAATGAAAAATTCTCTTACAGAGTTCGAAATTATAAAATCACAAGCTTTGGTTATGTGATCATTTCCTTTAGTGAGATTTTTTCTTCTTTGGGTATTTAAAATATGGAAAAAGGATACATAGGTCTTTTTCTTTTTTAAAAATTTAAATCAGTCCTTTTTCTATATTTTTATCAAGTCAGTTCGCTATAAATGTTAATTATGTCCAAATCAATCCATTGTTCACTAATTATGCTCTAATTGCTGACATGGCAAGGGTTTAAATTTAAACATGACACGTGGACATAATATTAGTCCTTTTTCTTTTATCTTTTGACAATTCAGTCATAAACTTTTGTTTTGTTCTATTTAGTCATCTACCCAAATCAGTCATTTTTATATTAGTTGGTCTCCAACCTTTCAAATTATTTTCTTTCATGCACAAAACCTTAAATTTTTTATTACTACTAATCCATTTATCAAATAAATGCCAACATACTTCCGTAAATAAAATTAAACACCAAACCTCATACATTAGGTTTGACTGCCTTGTTACCGGGTTTTCCAAGATCCGGGATTTTACGGACTCTCTCTAACCATCCGACTATAACCGATGGTTCATTGGTTCTGGTTTCCTTCAACAACAATTAACACAATCATACTTTGTTTCCTACCTTAAAACGTAGTAAATGATTTAACTTTAATTTTTGTGTAAATGATTTAATTTTACTTTTTGGAAGGTTATGAATGTAGGAAGCATGGACAATAAAACCCAATGCATGAGGTTTGGTGTTTAATTTTATTTACGGAAGTATGTTGGACATTTATTTGATAAATGGATTAGTAATAATAAAAAATTTAAGGTTCTGGGCCTGAAATAAAATAATTTGAAAGGATGTAGGCCAATAATGTAAAAATGACTTATTTGGGTAGAGGACTAAATGGAACAAAATAAAAATTTAGTACTAAATTGACAAAAGATAAAAGAAAATAGACTAATATTATGTCCACGTATCAGGTTTAAATTTAAACACTTGCCACGTCGGTAATTAGAGCATAATTAGTGAACAAATGACTAGTTTGGACATAATTAGCATTTGTAGCGGACTGTTTTAGTAATAAAATAGAAAAATGACTGATTTGAATTTTTGGAAAAGAAAAATGACCTATTTGGCATTTTTTCCATTTAAAATATACAGTATATAGTTTTTGAAGTCACCAGTTTCTCCCCTTTTTTTTTTTTTGATCCCTTTGTTCACAATTCTTTTATTTACATTTATTTGGAATTGTTCACCAAATTATCAACGAGGTGAGGAATGAGTTTATGATCATTGCTATTGCAATTGACGATGGTACGTACGTCCTTTTGTCCATGCCTATCGTTAGAGTGCATATTTGCGTGGAAAAAAACAGAATAAATGGTCCTTGTTTTTACAAAAAAAGAAAATCGGTCCTTTTTTTCCCAATTAGTCCGCTACATATACTAATTACGTCCCAATCAGTCCACTGTTAACTAATTATGCCCTAATTGCTGACGTGTCAAATGCTTTTGCCAAATCAGTCCATTTTTTGGCATATACCAAAATTTTAGAATTTTTACATATACCGAACTTGAATTATTGGTGGTCTAATATGTTTATGGGACTCATGAAATGGGGCAAAATTTACCAACGAACCAATTTAGATTTTTGGCCAAAAAGGACTAATTTGGCAAAAACATTTGACACGTCAGCAATTAGAACGTAATTGTTGAATAATGGACTGATTGAAACATAATTAATATATGTAGCGAGCCAATTGAAAAAAAAAAAGTACCGACTTGGCTTTATTGTAAAAAAAAAAAAGAAAAAGAACCATTCGTTCCTTTTTTTCCCATATTTGCTTACATATCACAATCAGTCACATTATGAGAATGGGTCCCACCCTCGGTCATAAATTTGAGTGAAAGACATAAAATATTGAAAAAAAAAAAAGGTTGAAATTGACGAGATATAGTAGTTTTACTAAATAATTTGAGTAGATGCACCACGTAAAATATACTACCTCCGTTTTCATATGTTGTTGACGTTTAGTAATGTGTTATTATTCACCCACAGACTTTTACTTAAAGTTTTATCATAGTTATACAAGTTAAAATATAGTCAAGCGGGATCTTGTTAGATTCGTCTCGTCGAATAGTTTTTAAATATCGAACTTTTAGAATTTTAACTTGTACTAAACTTGAGTTATTAATGGTTTAAAATATGCATTGGACTGCGTGAAAAGTAGGTATGTAAAAAATATTTGAATACGGATGAAGTATATATATATATATATTATACTTCCTCCGTATCCAAATATTTGTTACATTTCATAATATAGTACTATATTCACATACAGAGTTTCACTTAAAGTTTTATCATAATTATATCAATAAAGAACCTATGCCTGGATTATAATGCCATTTAAAATATAGACAAATGGAAGAATAGCATAGTTTTAATTCCATGGGGTAAAGACCTGAATATCAAGTCTGGAAGGGGGTTTTCGAATTGACAATGCAGTACCATATATCCTGATATCTTTTTAACCTGATTGTGGATGTATGCTCGGTGTGGACGTTTACCGATTGTAATGGAGCTGTTGTGATTTGTCTTTGACATTGAAATAAATATTCATTTTTTCCTCAAAAAAAATAAAAATATCAGGCAAGTGATCTTGTTAGATTCGTCTCGTTGTTTAGTTTCTAAATATGGAACTTTTAGAATTTTTTCTTGTACCGAATTTGAGTTATTAATTGTTTAAAATATGCATTGAACTGCGTGAAATACGGATCTGTAAAAAATATTTGAATACGGAGGAAATATATTTTTAACTTAAAAGAAATAGTAACTTTATCGATTTGAGTGCGATCATGCGCACCCATTGACTTCTATATAAATCCACGGGAACGGTTATGGTACTACCAATGTGAATGGTAGTACATCAAGACAAATCATCTTAACCATACAAAAATATCCAATGGCTATAAAATAAAAAGGGTAGAATTGTCAAGCATAAATAATCATATCTTTAGTAATAAAATCATTCACAAAATCAATTTAGTAATTTTTATCCTTAAATAAAGATTATATAAAAGATTTGCATAAGTTAGCTCTCTTTCGACACAATTCATGACATAATAATAGAGAAATTATCTTTATTTATCTCTTTCACTCGTCAATCTTTATTCCTCATAAATTTCCATTTGGCTATTTTTAATTTCTAAAATATGATAGGATATTTAGATTCTTTGAATCGAGTAGATAGATTTTCATATAAAGAACGTCCAAATCCGAGCTCATTTGATAAAGTTAGAGCCATTTAAGCTTATCATATAAATATTGTTGTATAGACTACGTCGCTGAAATGCATAGGCTATGTCGTTGAATTTTAAAGTCTCCGTCGCTGAATTGTAAAGGCTCCGTCGCTGAATTACATAGCCACCGTAACTGAAATGTAAATGCTGTGTTTCTGAAACTCGTATTGTATTTCAAATATCTCTAACTTTCTCAAACGAACTCGGAGTTTGACATTCTTTATATGAAAATCTACCTGCTCGATGCAAGGAATCTAAATTTCTCATCAAATTTTGGAAATTCTAAATAGATAAATACCAGATTTTCAAAGAAAAGATATTTTATGCTCATTGTTTTGAAAATATGATATTTATATATTTAGACTTTCTAAAATCTGATAGGATATTTAAATTCCTTGCATTGAGTAGATAGATTTTCATATAAAGAACGTCCAAATCCGAGGTCATTTGAAAAAGTTAGAGCCATTTGAAGTTTGTCACATAAACTCTGTTGTAGAGGCTACGTCGTTGAAATACATATGCTATGTTGCTAAATTATAAAGCCCCCGTCGCTGAATTATAAAGCCTCCGTCGCTGAATTACATAGCCACCGTCGCTGAAATGTAAAGGCTGTGTTTCTGAAAATTGCAATTAACTCCAAATGGCTCTAACTTTCTCAAACGAACTCGGATTTTGACATTCTTTATATGAAAATCTACATACTCGATGCAATATATCTAAATTTCCTATCAAATTTTTGAAATTTTAAATAGATAAATACCAGTTTTTCAAAGGAAATAATATCTTATTCTCGTTATTTTGAAAATATGATATTTATCTGTTCAGGCTTTATAAAATCTGATAGGATATTTAAATTTCTTGCGTTGAGTAGATAGATTTTCATATAAAGAACGTCCAAATCCGAGCACATTTGAAAAAGTTATAGCCATGTGAAGTTTGTTACAAAAACTATGTTGTATAGGATATGTCGTTGAAATGCATATTCTATGTTGCTGAATTGTAAAACTACTGTCGCTGAATTGAAAAGCCACTGTCGATGAAATGTAAAGGCTATGTTTCTGAAAATCGCAGTGAACTTCAAATAACTCTAACTTTCTCAAACGAACTCGGATTTCGACGTTCTTTATATGAAAATCTACATACTCAATACAAATAATCTAAATAAACTATCAAATTTTAGAAATTCCAAAAAAAAAAAAGATTACGAGGGAGAGAAGTACGAGTATTAGAATTGAGAAAAATGAATAGAGATCATTTGAGTCTTATTGAAATTACAATAGTACCATTTGTATTAATTTTAGCATTGATTTCAACATTTCATCAATGGCTTGAATGTGCCACAGTACATCAAGAGACATGAGTTTCCGCACCCTAAGCAAAGCCATAAATCCACTATTGGCATGTTTAGTTGCGGAACTGAAAATTTTTTATGAGTGATATTACAAAAATTTAAGAAAATCAGGTTAAAACGATGGCGTGCTTACAACGGCAAAAAAGATTTGAAATATAACAAGGAAAAGGGTTTCGAATGGGAGTAAATCAAGCTCTCATGACCTGAAAGCACAAGTCCACCCACATAATAACACACCAACAGGCAACATCATTTAAAAGGGATGAATTATTTTGCATCTTTCAAAGCAAATAACTCAAAAGCACGTTAAGAAGAAGATAGCATGTCTTGGAATAATCTAATCACATGAAAAATCATTAAAACCCAATTAGCAGCTGAATTTTTAAAGTTATTTTTTCGGTCGCTCCATAAAAATTTTCTTGTAGCCTATAAATAGGCATTCAAAGATATGCTTTTATCATAATATTGTGCCATGAAGCATATCGGTGATCCAATGAGGTGGCGTTTCAGACAAGATTTTTCCATATGCAAACTTTTCGATTTACAAAAACCATATATAGAAAGAAGAAGGAATGGTTTGCGTGCAGCCAACAGCACCTGCTGTCACGATGCTAGAGGTCCAAAAAATGATATGTTAAAATAATAAATGATTATCGCGTAAGAAAAAATGATGGATAATATTACATTACATATGCTATCATAAACATCACTTCAAAGGCATATAGAAATCACTTTTTAATGCTCGGACATCACTCCAAACAATACAATTTTTTATTTTTAATTGAATATTGTGCATGACTATTAGCAACATCATTTATAAATGCTTATCCATCATTCTGTAGGTACAGACTATTGTGTGCCTGTACAGAAACCGGATTGCAAAGAAGATATTTGGTAGCTAGCGAATTGGTATAAGTAAAATTATAAAAAAAAGTATATATATATATCTAAAACTATACGGTAGAGGATTATAACAAGATCACACTTCACAATTTTTTTCTTCTCATATAAAATTGAGTTAAAGTTAAATAATAAACATTGTTAAAAACCAAATATAGCCAAAAAAATTATTGGGCGGAGGGAGCATGAGTAATGTAGAAAAAAATCATGTACATTAGGACCACAATAATTTCTTTGGTAAATCAAGAGATTTTTTTTTTTTTTTTTGTAATATCGTAGTACATTTAGGTTGAATGGATGGCTTAATATTAAAAATAATGCAGATAAAATATTTCGTTCCCAAAATAATACGAAATCGTTTGTTCAGGCGATTGAAAAAAAAATAAATATTTTATTCATGATTGCCTGTTGAACAAGCGAGTAGATAAAAAATGGTGAATAGTTGTAATCCCCTGTTGAACATGCGATTTGCACTATTCATTATTATTTTATTCATGAATAGTGCAAATCGCATGCGAGTACAACTATTCACCATTTTTTTTATTTATTTTTTTTATGATCATTTGGTTCAGAGTATCCAAGATTCAAATCAAAACTTTGTTTAAACAATTATTATATTAATACTCATGCTAACTACGTCGATTATCCATTTAACTTGTCTTATATATTCAATTCAACTTGTATTGTATGATGTCTGCATATAATTTAAGACATTTTTTAATCTTTAATATTTGTAAATATATACAACAAAAAATTATTTAAAATATATATGTACTCTCACCGTCCATTTGAAGTGGCTCAAAACTTTTCGGCACGGTATTTTATATGAAGATAATTAGTATATGATGTAGGGATAGGTTAGTATTTAAAGTAAAGATAAATTAGGAATTTACGTGTTATGTGATTGTAATGAGTTTGAATTTTTTATTAATTTATTTATGTATGATGTGATGGTTGTGAGTTTGAATTTATTAATAGTAGTTGATTTTAAATGATAATGTATTTATTTATTTATTAATGTGATGTGATGGGTAGGTTGGTGATTAAATATTTAATTATTTTCCAAAAAGGAAATGAGACAAAGTGTAATTGGGACGGACAGAAAATGAAAGTGAGACACTTCAAATGGGACAGAGGGAGTATATTATGAAATTATATAATTATATGATTCTAACAAGACCCAACTCGACTATTTTTATCAAATATACTTGCAATAAAATTGTCAAAGTTAAACAACCAATAATACAAGAAAAAGTCAAAAAAGACAGCTTACCTAGTAGAGAGTGCTTCGAGTATTTTATACTCCTTTTTGAGCTCACCTACAAGTATTTTATACTCCGTCCCGCGAAGTATGACATATATTCCTTTTTGAGTTGTCGCACGAAATTTGACACATTTCCATTTTTAAATAAATTAAATTAATATAAATATAATTAGAATCTTAATGGTTTCCAAAATCACATTAAAAGTAATTACTTTAATTATTCTGCACAACTTCAAATACACTTTTATTTTTCTACACAAATTCCTTATATTTTTTTAATTATTCATATTTCAAAATGGGTACAAATAAAAATTATAGAAAATATATATTCTAAAACTAGACGCCTAGACGATTCTAACAAGACCACATTTGAATATTTTTTCTATTAAATCATTACCCTAATATTAAGTCAAAGTTAAACAATAAACAAAGTGAAAATTCATTAAAATTTTTAACACAAATACTCACAACACTTTAACCAGTAAACCCCACCACATAAATTAACGTGCCCAAAAGAAACGTGTCACATTTTGCGGGACCGGAGCCGTCCCACGAAATATGATACGTATTCCCTTTTGAGCTGTCCCACGAAATTTGACACCTTTCCCTTTTTAAATAAACTAAATTAATATCAATATGATTAGAATCTTAATGGTTTCCAAAATCTCATTAAAAGTAATTAATTTAACTATTCTGCACAACTCCCAATACACTTTTATTTTTCTACATAAATTTCTTACATTTCTTTAATTCTTCATATTTCTTTTTGGATGACCATTGAGGCCTGGAAAATGGGTGATGGGAGCCCATGCCACATAATTACAAAGGGAAATAAAACCTCGATAGGAGGCTGGTGGGGATTCGAACATCCAACTTTTCATTGGAAGTCAAGGGACTTAACCACTTGGGCTAAGTCCTCATCCCCTTCATATTTCAAAATGGGTACAAATAAAAATTATATAAAATATACTCCCTCCATTTTTTAAAGATAGCTACGGATCCACCCAACACGCAATCCAATGCACATTTTAAACCAATAACTCAAATTCGGTATATGTAAAAATTCTAAAAGTTTGATATTTAAAATCTACAAGACGAGACAAATCTAACAAGATCACACTTGGCTATATTTTAACTTGTATAACCATGATAAAACTTTAAGTCAAAGTATATAAGTGAACAGTACACATTTGTTAAACGTAGCTAACAAAAAAAAACGGAGGAAGTATATTCTAAAACTTGACGCCAAGACGATTCTAACAAGACCACATTTGAATATTTTTTTCTATTAAATCATTACTCTAATATTAAGTCAAAGTTAAACAATAAACAAAGTGAAAATTCATTAAAAATTTTAACACAAATACTCACAACACTTTAACCAGTAAACCCCACCACATAAATTAACGTGCCCAAAAGAAACGTGTCACATTTTGCGGGACGGAGCCGTCCCACGAAATGTGATACGTATTCCTTCTTGAGCTGTCCCACGAAATTTGACACCTTTCCCTTTTTAAATAAACTAAATTAATATCAATATGATTATAATCTTAATGGTTTCCAAAATCTCATTAAAAGTAATTACTTTAACTATTCTGCACAACCCTCAATACACTTTTATTTTTCTATACAAATTTCTTACATTTCTTTAATTCTTTATATTTCAAAATGAGTACAAATAAAAATTATATAAAATATATATTTAAAAACTAGACGCCTAGACGATTCTAACAAAACCCCACTTGAATATTTTTTCCTAATTAAATTATTACTATAATATTAAGTCAAAATTAAATAATAAACAAAGTAAAAATTTATTAAAATTTTAAATCAAATATCCATAACACTTTAACCACTAAATCCCACCACATAAATTACTGTATCCAAAAGAAACGCCGTGTCGCGGGACGGAGGGAGTAATTTAATTTCTGGTCTCGAGAAACAAGGCATGAAATGAAAGAAAGAATATAATGGTCAGATTAATCCCAAAAGCCAATGGTCCTTTAATCAGGGAGCAACTTCCTAAGAAAATTAACAGAGTAAAGTACCCCCACCTCTCCACTAAATCTAACTGCCTTTCCTTTCCCCTTTTACTATTATCTCCAACTCCAACCAGTCCCCGGCCCCTATTTTTATGTCTAGAGTGTTAACGAGCCCGAGACGATATCGAAAGTTGATCAAGCTACTTCGAGTTGAGCGTTGACCGAACTATGATTAAATCGAGCTGAGCTCGAACAATATCAATTTCATTCTCACATAATTTATAAAAAAATTATATTTAATATATTGCATATATTTAATGATATTTTATTAATTTACATATTTAAATAATTTTAAAAATATATTTATAATGTAAAAATTATTCTATTAGTTCCAATAAAGTTGTCATGTTTGATTCGGAGTAATATTTTATATAATTTCTATATTTACTAATAAATACGTATAGATATATGTGTCGGAACCTTCATTTCATACCCCTTTAAAAGGGTCATACCCCTTTAAAAAGAGATGTATTAATTGTATAAGGTAGAACCGCAAGAAATATAGTCATAGACTCTATATTTACATTATTTATTTTAAAATTTAAACAAATACAGTACTAGTACAATACATTTCAAATGACATGTAGAATATGAGACTTGTATTGTAAGTTAATAGAATACGAGTCTGTTCGTGAACTTTTCGAGCCGAACTCAAAGGTGTTCGGCTTGGTTTGTAAATTATTCGAGTCGAACTCAAACTCGAGTCGAGCCTATTCGAATCGAATTTTGACCGAACCGAGCTCGAACTGTTCGTGAACTATCCTGGCTCATTAATACCCTTATTTATGTCACATCCTTCCCCACAAACTCCCGGACTCCATATTCCCAATTGCCCTTTTTGAATCCCTAATTCTATAAACTAGTACCCTCCCTTCCTTTGTTCAATCCACAAGCCAACAACACGACAGTCCACAGGCCCTAATCTCGGACATCGCACCATCTGTTGTTCATGTCCTTTCGCTGTGTGTCCCCCACCCCCCTTCTCTCTTTCTTTCCTGTTCTAGTTTGAAAGGCTTCATCTCTACTCTGACATCTCACCCATTACTTTTACTATTTATCGAAATTTTTTTGATTGTTAGAAAACGCCAAATTTAGTGGGGTAGAGGAAAGGGGTCACGGTCAGTCGGTCACCCTCTGACTGGGGAGCTGTGGTCTATAGGAGTATTATATATCTGTGCTTGACACACAGTACATCTTTCAAGAATTTGCTGTTGGTTGCCGACTCACTACTGCATGAATCAAGCACCAGAGATCAGCCAAGGGAGTATTGATTATCTATTCTCTATTATTTTTTGCCTTCCGCCCCTTAAAAATTGATTCTTTAATTTTCTTTGCGTTTATCCATAAAACCCTAATCTAATAGTAGTAGTGTGATCAGAAATTTCAGCAGTAAAAGCTCCTTGATGTAAGGCGTCAACTGGGAATTCAGATTTCAGACGAGTCAGTCCAAAAAGGGTTTGTCTTTGTGGATATCCCGTGTTCAGATCTAGCAATTCCTGTGTGGCTGAGAAAATTTTGGGGGCAAAGTAAAGGGGAAATTAATGAATGGGTTGGGAAAGTAGAGAGGGAGAGAGAGATTGAAAGAATTGACAGAAGAGAGTGAGCACAAGCGCACAATTGTATAGAGAGGTATACCTTTGTGGGTGCTTGTGCTCACTTCTCTTTTGTCATCTTCCCTCTCCTTATCCCTTTCTGGTTTTTGATGTTCTTCTATTTCCCCCCATTTTCATTGAACAAGAGAAAATGCATATTTCTTTGGAGCTGATGTGTAGGTTCAGATATCCACCCACTTTTGTCGACTGCTCTTGATGATGTGATTTTCTAATGTGGTACTATTTCTGCCTTTTTCAATTATTATTATGATGATTGATGATTGATTAATTTGCCTTGTCGGATATTGAAGATATGCCATGATTCGGTTATTTATTTGGGGCCTTTGAAGGCAGGTTTTTTGATGTTGCTCTTGGAGAGGACGAAATCGGTTATCTTGTGGAAGGTAAGCCTCTTTATTTTTACTAGATTAACAGATAAAACTTGGTACTCTATGGTCTAGACATTTCTAGTGTACTGATGAAAAATATGTCTGCATTACTGCATAGAATGATGGATGCTTGCACATGGATTTCAAGATTTTTGTTGAATTGCCTTAACAGTGATCTGTACTCTTAATTTGTGTATAGCTCCATTTGCAGGCCTCATTTCTTTATTTACTTAAGAGGGTTTTACTGTATTGCTCAATCTATATATAGACTGATTCTAAGCTAAATCTGAGTTTAAGTTAAAATCTAATTCAAGAAGCAAATGAAGCATATTGGAGATAGATTTTCTGTTGACTACTAATGTATCAAGGAGCATTGTTATTTTTGAACCTGATTCATTAGGAGTTAGCAAATTTCTTTGAGCTGTGCATACTCCTCAATTTAGAATTGTGGGGCGAAATTATGTTCTAGATAGTTGATTTTAATTACTCATTTATATAAGCCAACAATAGTTAGAGAAAATGAATTTCAAGCACCATCAAAGTAAATATATTAAGTGAAAAGATTGTCTATGGGCGTGTTGAATAGCTCCCTCAAGATTATTCCTTTGTGTCATGCTTCTCTTGGTTGATAAAAATGGGATTTCAAATATGTAATCCCATTGGAGTATTCTAGCTATCCAACATGTTATTTAGATAATTGTATGTTGCAGCAGTTATGAGAAGAAAAAGTGGGAACAAATTGAATGAAATATTTGTCATTCTTTGTTTCTTGAAGTGAAAACTGCACAATGGCTGTGGATGGAAGTATTACACAACATATAAAGTTTTTATATGTCTTTGAGTTTTGTAAAAATAAAAAAATTGCCTTTTCTGAGCAATTAGTGATAGTAGTGTACTTTCAAATTACAATTTTAGAAGATCCAAGGTATTAGGTCTTGAATGTATGGATTCAAATATATGCTTATGAGTTAAATATTAGTGGAAATAGTTTCCAAATTATAATTATTGTGTTTCAATTCGAAGCTGCATTCAAGCTTATAATCAGGTGGTGTATTTGTAATGACTTTTTAAATAACTTTAATTTCATAGATGTCTAAAATGCTTAGTACTTAAAAAATGCTTTTTTCTGTAGTGAATTCATAGGGCACAATAAATTTTGCTTCTCATTTTGTGTATTGCTTGTAGACATGATGGACCACTTCTTGAAGGAGGTGATTGGAATTTCATAGGGTGCCCTAAGGTTGATCTTTACATTTGCCATGCATGCATGGAGAAAGTAAAAAATTGGAAAAATAGTGTATATACTAATTCCTTGAGAATTTTAATTATTTATGACAAATTCCATGGAAATAATTGCAATAAGGCAAAAAGATTGAGTAGTATTGAAACCAGGAAGACTACAATACCAAACAATCTAGCAAAAGAGGAACAAGCCTCAGGCATGTCTGAAAATAGATTAGTTCATCCATGTAAATTTGTTTCCTACATATAATGAAGAAATTAAGGCTGTATTGAGCGGGATGGGAAAAAGAGTGATGAAATATGGGATTAGATTGAATTGAAAGAGAATGGAAAATTTGAAGCATTGTTTGGTGTACTGGCATTTCAATATAATTACTTAAAAGATTGCATTATTGATTATATATATATATATAGTGATAATATCTTAAAATTGTTGTTGTAATCGAAATGTAGTACTGTTGACATAATGTTTTGGTGACAATAGTCTTGAAATATGTTCTCACTATATTTCTGATAACCTGATAATTAATGTTACAAATTTGATTATTGGTTGTCATTAAATATTTTCATAAATGTATTTAATTACAAATTCTCGCAATTGTTCATAAATATATTAAATGTATTTGCATATATGCATTTGAAAAAGTTACAATGAAATTGTTGTCTTGTATTCGTAACTACTTCAGTGCTGTTGTTAATATTTTTTTTAAATAACTAATAGTACTTCTATGACAATTACATAATTTTTTGTAGTGAGGAAAATTTGATGGCCTTTTTTTAAAATTAAATTTCCATGGTTCAGAATTGAAACTAAAAGTTTTGGAAGAATTTTAAGGAAAATTAAATGCTTATGAGTATTTTTGGGGGGTGGGGATAATTTTTTGAAAAAGCCTAGACAAATAGTTTTTCGAATATTTGAGCATAAATTCTGGTTGAAGTGGTAGATCAAGGAGTGTATCCATGATACTTAGTGAATCTCAAACACTATAAGTTCAAGTTAATGTAAATCTTTTGCAATCGAGTATGTAAGAATTTGAATATAAGTCAATCATTGAATATTACTTCGTGCTTGATCAAGGCAACTTGAATTCAAGAACTGAAAGTAGAAAGCTACTTAAAAATTATGAATTTTTAGAGTTTGATATTTAAAAAGTGGAATATTTAAGAAAATTTCAACAAACTTGATTTTTTGAATGTTTGGGCATTGATAATAAATTCTAGCTAGAATGGTAGTAATTCTTTTATAAGGTAGAATGGATGATATTGAGCCAAGCTAAGGTTAAAGCGCTCAAAACTAGCTGACCGAAGCTAAGTAGTTCTTGATGCGGACCGTTATTAACCTGGTCGACAAGCTCAACTCATTAACCTTATGTGTATAAAATTATGCTTGGATTTGTTAAGTTTAAACAAGCATGCTGAGGTCGAGTTCGAAATTAATCGTTTGAATCACAATTTTGAGTTCAAAAGTAAACCTAAACGCATTTTATTATTTCGTTAAATAATTTAATATTGTAAATACTTATTAAAATATTTAACAAATACTATTGCATAAAATATATTATACTTTGAGAAAGGATATGATTTAAATTTATTAAAATATCATATGCTTAAATTATAAATATTCAAGAAATTTTGAGAAATGATACATGCTAGCTATAGAATGGTAGAAATTGTTTTAGCTAGGGAGTATGGATGATATTGAGCCAAGCTAAGGTGTTTGAGGTTAGTCTAATGAAAGTCTTTCGAAGCTTAGCGTAAGTTTGAGCATAAGGCAATCATCAAATACAATTTTGTGCTTGATCTAGGCAACTTGAACTCAAATATAAAGACTATAAAAGCAATTATGAAATGTTGGAGTTTGCTATTTAAAAAGTTGAATAATTGAAGTTGCAAGATAGTGTGAAAAATCCCTACTATAATATATTCTCTCTCCGTAATTTAGAACTATGTTTATAAATTTTTACTTTTTGATACCATGTTTGAATGAAAAATGGATGCTTTATGCAGTTTTGAGATATTTTAAAACGGCATTCTATTTTAGGTGTTTGATCTCCCCTCCCCGATTGACCCAATTGGACGTTTCATCCCTAAATTACCAAATTTGATTGCCCAAAATCGATCAACCTTAAATTCGGCTTCTGATTTAAGAGTTTAGAGCCGAGGAAGGGGGTGATGAGAGGATTTTGCATTAGTTACACACACACCCACACTATTACTATTGGTTCATTTATTTAAAATAATTAAAAGCGTATATAAAACTTTCTTGTTGAGTAGCTTAAAATTATTACTCCCTCCGTCCCATTTATCATGTCTTGATTGTTTTTTACACACAATTCAATGCACATTTTCAATCATTAATATCTCAAAATATGTACAACAAAAAATATGTAAAAAATATATTCTAAAACTACATGATTTTACGATTCAACAAGACCCAACTCGACTTTTTTTTTTTCTTTCAAATATATACTTGCCATAATATTGAGTCAAAGTTAAACAATGAACAGTATCAAAAAGTCAAATAAAACAACTAAACTGGGACGGAGGGATTATTATTATTATTATTATTATTATTATTATTATTTGTAGCATCAATCTAGAATCTTGAACTTAATTTAATTAAACAAGTAAATAGAAATTAGTTTGCTTGATTTGAGCTTAGCTTTGTTTTGATCCTGAGTAAGGGTGATAGTGAAGTACATTTGCTTCACTTGATTTGTAAGTAACTTGCTAAAAACATGGCTTATCTCATTGTTTAAAAAGGCGGGAGCGAGGCGCGCCTAGACTCGAGGCGGCAACTTTCCGCATTTGAGGCGCCGCCTCAAGCCCATTCCATAAAACATCCACCTTACCTGTGTCGGGGCGGGTGAGGCGGTCCGAGGCGGAGAAGAGAGAAACGACCGCCTGAGATGGAGCATTGCAGGATTTTTTTGGATATGAAAGGAAAGAAAATACCAACTGAGATCTCTGGAGGCTGGAGCCCTTTCTGCCAAAACTAGGGATTTGTATATTGTTAGGAGGCTGGAGCCCTTTCTGCCAAAACTAGGGATTTGTATATGCTTAGGAGGAAGGAGAAGAACAGGATGAAGAAGACCGAAAGGGTTGATTGTAGACTTTAACATAGGGCCCCACCAGATTTTAATAAACTTTATTTATAAAATATTACTAGGGTTCATAATACCTGTATTAGGTATCAATAAATATGGTTCAAAATATTTGAAAAGATATTTGTACTATCATAGTTATGCCAAAATAATTTTAAAAAATATTATATCTTAAATTTTTAATATATAACATTTAATTTTACGCATTTTTCAATTAATGCTTCGATTTTATGCCTCGAGGCTTCTGCCTCGTGATTTTGTACCGCCTCAAAAACGTACTTAAAAACATTGGCTTAGCTTGAACTCAATTGAATTTTGTTTAAGTAGAGTATCGAGGAACCAAAAGAATCAAGAAGCCAAGTTTTGAATATTAAGTTGTTTGCCCGATGACTTGTAAAAGCTTTTGCTAATTGAAGGTATTTTATATTGATGGTTGCATATATTGCCTTTTGTTTCATGTTTGTCACATGGACCTTTTTGCAGTGGTAAGCGTTATGGAATTGAGTGAGTATTAAATTGGAAATTTTATAAATTCTGATTGGGTTTGGGTATTTGGTTGATATTCATAATTTTTTATTGTGATTGTATTGGATTAGTTTTAAATTTAGCACTTTCCACATAACCCTTGAGTCTAAAAGAAAAGCAACAAAATATATGGTATTAATCAATGGAAGGAGCTGAATGATAATTCTTCATTTACTGAGTAGTTGTTTTACTTTTTATTTTTATTTTTATTTTGTTTTTGATTATTGATTGTTGCTGTTTGCTGAAAATAATTTCATTTTTAAGTGAAAGAATCAAATAGGTACAAGTAAATATATTCTACTTGGCAAAATCTAGTTGAGTAGGAGCATTAAGGTTTTCTTACCCAACCTCAAGGACCTCACACCACTACTTGAGCTGGAATTTACACGTAGGTACACCCCCAACCTTGGGTTGGGTATTTTATAATTGGAAATCTTGTCTAACTCGAGCTACTTGCCATGTTACTAACCCCACCTCTATATGTTTTCCCTCACTACAAAAAAAAAAGTTTTTGCGACATACTTTTTTCCATTGCAAATTATTGAAATTTAAATATCTTTAAAAATACACTATTTTGGCTGTCTTGACAAAATTTATGATGGATTCAATCAAGTTCCGTAAAAAGGAAAAAAAATTATTGTTGCAATTATGAAATTTTCTTGTAGTAAATTAAACATGCCCATGCATGTTAAAAGTGCATTCGTGCATTCTGTATGGTCTCTCTTACAAATTATGCTTGAATTTGATAGAGAATTGGGTCAGAGCTAATATCATTAGTCTTGATAGGTTATATTCTTGCTTTTTACATTGCAATGTTATTGAAATGCCTTGTTGAAATAAACTGGGTTGTATTCGCTTCGGTGAAGAGGATTGAGAAGTAAACATTGCCATGTCTGCTTATGTTCCTTCGTTTGAAGATTGACTCTTTTCCTCAAATTTTTAATGTAGAGAAAAAAATGTCCTGTCCAGTTGAAGTGATAACAACTGTGTGTTTATTCTAGCCTTAATAATGTTATGATCAATAATCGCTCATCCTCACTGTTCAAGTGATTCTTTCTCAAATGTTATAACAACCCTATAAAAAGTGAAGTGAAATGAATTAAAATTTAAAGTAACATTTTAATTTGAATTGCATTGGGGAAAGTAAGAATTTGTGTGTTTGTAGATGTTCCTTTAATTCATCTCATATAAACTATTCAATTCACCAATAAGCTAGTAAACATTAGGAAGACTTTGGGATTTTTGTGTGGTCCTGAATGTTTCTTTTGAATAGAAACTTGGCACTTTGTCATAGCTAGTGGCTTATTATTGTCTGATTATTATTATTATTATGTTTTTTTTTTCTTTCTTTTATTTTTTTTAATAACTCCTCGACTTTTTGTAGCTAATATAGATAAAAGGTAGGACAACCTAGCTAGGTCTATGTGTAATTTTTAATTATATTTTGTCCTAAAGCTTAGTTTCATAAAACAATTAGAATGGGACACTGGACAAAAAATATCTTTTCCTTTGATGAATAGCAGATGATTGAAGCTGCAATTACTGTAAACCTTTCTACATTTGTCTCTACAGCCCATTGTCAAATAAAGAATTATATTCCCAAGCATTTTCATAAACTGTAAGCATATGATGTCTCATCTAATTGGTTTTCTTGAGTCAGCTTGTCTGCATCACTATTTGTCTTGAATTCATGTTTTCATCACTGCTTAGAACTTGTTTCTCAGATGAGCCGCCTGAATTGTTTTTTTATATTCTTTTCAGGTTCTTTCTAGTCCTGCAGGAATTTGCTGCCCTATCTTGATATGTCTGTGGCCTCTAACCTTTCCCTTGTTTTTGTGTTTCCATTAGCTTCAATATAATATGTATTTGGGTATTAGACTCGGTGAATTTTGAATTACTTCATTGGTTAAATCACAGCTTGTCAAGAAGTGTGATGAGTGTACGAAGCGAAGAAATGTTTTCATTGTTCATGGAATGAAGTTTAGAATGTTTGATATGGTGATGGGCTGAGGTTGAGGTTTATCAAGTTTTGATACACACTAATTCTGGAATTCGTGTGGCTTATGTAATAACCCCTGTGTTTGACAACTGTATCAAGCGAAGAAAATGTTGAAGATCTTGAAGAGCTTGACGACGCTGATGTGGGAGTTGATGCAACGGCTATTTGATGTGTGAAATTTTTGGCTATGGACTGCTCAAAGAGGGAGCAACTATCATCTTTGTTTTGTTGCTTATTAGTTTCGGTTGATAGGTTATAAATTTAATTTTGGAGTATATTTTTCAAAGTTTTCGGTATGAACTATGAAATTTGTATGAGTTCAATTTTTTTTTTTTTTTTTTTCAAAAAAGAAAAAAAAAAGAACTTGGAAAAAGGGTCAATCATAGAAAGGGTGGATTTGCTTTACTGTCTAGGCACTAACCTGAATTGTGGACCCATTAAGCTTGTCTTGTAGTCGATAAGAGAGTGTGAAGCTAAGCCACTGGATATTGCTTTTTGTAAACTCGAGAATGTTCACATTTTCCAGAGTCCCCAAACCTAATTTAATGTAGTACATTCCAAAAACACTGAAAATAGATGGCCTTTCAATTATTTACGAATTAAAATGATTTATTTTGTATTTTCTATTCCACTCTTCTTTAAAATTTGTTAAAACACTGAAAATGGATGACTTTTCAATATTTAAGAATTAAAATGATTTATTTTGTGTGGTGCGAAAATGATTTATTTTGTATTTTCTATTCCACTCTTCTTTAAAATTTGTTAAAACACTGAAAATGGATGACTTTTCAATTTTAAGAATTAAAATGATTTATTTTGTGTGGGGCGAAAATGATTTATTTTGTATTTTCTATTCCACTTTTCTTTAAAACTTGTTTTCCCTCTCGGATGGAGTTTTGGAGTTTTCCCTCTCGGATGGTTAAGTCCCGAGATTAAGTCCTTTAACTTATTTCCAATTTCAGGATTGGAGGTTCGATTCCCACCACCACCTATCCCTCTCCTTTACTTCCAAAAGAATCTGTGAAATCAGGAAAAGCAAAAGCCAGTGTGGTGGAATCATTAACAAATGCCCAATCATTGATACCACAGTCGTCCAGAACACCAGTAGACAAATTATTAGTGAATAATAGTAATTAATAGGGGAATATGCAAAGGAGGCAGGCCTCTGATGAAGGTCGTGGATAAATGAAAAACAGTAGTTGGTCCTTAAGCAGAATATAAATGTGCCCAGGCAATTTAAAAACACATTCCTATCGACAATGTGGATGTTATCGTCTGATATCGAACACAACATAATGTACGTAGGGCAGGCTGCTTGTTTGAGGTGAGCATGAAAGGAGCTCCACCCATATAGGGATTCTTTCTAGCAACACTCGATATTTAATCCTTGACGATTACCAACAATCACAATCCGTTCTTGATCGCCCAACAGTTTTTGTTTCACTTATACATATATGTTCTCGAAAATCTGATGAGTAAGCATTCGACCTTCCATCTAGCTTATTGTTTTATCATTTCTGCAAATGCCCACATTTCAACGTGACCTCTACTCGACATCATCAATGCAAAATGGAAGAGTTATGCCAATAGCTACCTTTTAGTTTCAAACATGTACCACCCACGACAAGCTAAATCTCTCACAAGCCAAACAAAGTAAGTCCACCTGAAAACACACAATTCATAAGTATTAATTTTGCAGCTCTTCAACAACATGGTTTCAGGGATTGAAATGAATATTTCCACAAGCAAGAACCACTCGAAAGTTTCCTTATAGCAACACAATCGAAAAACAATACTATACAGTTTTGGATACACATATTTTACACCACAAATGTGGCATCATATTTAATCCCAAGTTTCCATTACACTATGCTCATTTTCTCGATACCCTACATGAACTAGAAAGAAATTAGCACAGCGTCCACAAGCATCCAACCTAAAAGCAAATGCCCAAAGAAAGAAGATAGCACACGTCTAACAAAATTCCAACCTGCAAGCACCATCCATGTGTATGCATCTAACGGGTTTCTTACATGGCTATGATTAGCTTGACCATATACTCATATGCATTTAATTGAACATGTTGCCAACAAAACCATACACCAAGAATAAGTAATATATATTATATATAAGTTCAATGTGCATGTATTGAGGAAATAAAGTAAGATCAATCTCTAATCATTATAAGAATTCAATATTCATTGTCCTATAAATATAAATGGGATTTCCATGCAATACAAAGATTCATATCTCCTCCTTCATATCCATCATTCCTATGCAAATTTGGCACCCAGTAAAAAGTCAACCATCGTTATACGTGATTTTGAATAAACATGGTTTCATGTGCACTCTAGAAATATTAGTTAAAAATTTATGCACAGCATACAATCTCTAGGTGGTGATTGAATTCAGAATTTCTGTATACCAAGACTAGAAGAGTAAAAATATAAAGAACTATTGTTTGAAGAAACTATAAGTCATTAAAAGTTCAAAATTAAATCTGAAGTTTAAATTAACTTGATTAAATGTATTTTTAAAAATTCTAACATCCGTGAAGACACAAGTGTTGGAATTACTACAAATTTCCCATTCAGTTCTACGCATGAAATTCAATTAATTTTCATAAGTATCAATAGTTAAAGATACAAAAATAGACTCATCTCTGAATGAAGTCACCAAACAACACATAGTAAAACAAGAGAACATTTCAAAATCAATTAGCAAGCATATCATATCACTTTATCGAGAATCATTCTCAACTGTCAAAGTGCCGGTAAACATAAACAAAGACTTGATCCTAAAACCCAAATTACGAAGCGGATACCGGCCACATATTAACACATAATGATAGATACCATAAATTCATATGACTATAAAAACATTAAGTAGCAGCAAATCTGCCACAACAGTTGCCACCAAAACATACTATACCACGGATATTATTTGCTACGAAAGTAACACAACCACCATAGCTAGCTAGTTATAGATTTACCATGCAATTTGCCACCAGAAAATACAATACAAAGTTTTTTATACAAGCTGGAAAAACATATATTCTCATACAGGAATGGATACAAAATATTGGGGATGTAGGTTCCTGAGATCTTAATTCTCACCTAGTTAGATTGGCTTCAAAGACAAAAAGAAGTTAGAATAAATCAAAATGAAGCAGAAGCAAGTTATATAGTTATTATATACAGTAGTATTTCACAATTTTATGAATAAATTTAATAAAAAAATTATTATTATTATTATTATTATTATTATTATTATTATTATCTGAAATTTTTTGGAAACATACATAGCCAGTAAATATTCGGTAAATGTGTTTTAACATACAGTTAGTATACAAGAATATATATGTTTTTAAAAATAAATTACCTCCTACTGTCATAGTTAATTACATTCAAGAAAAATGACAAAAAACTAATTAACAAGATATGTAAAATATATTAATTTTTTTTTTTACCTAACATACACACACACACACATGTATGAATATACTCTTTGCACATAGGTGGAACCAAAATCATAGTACTAATAAAAGTGGTTAAACGATTCTCTAATCTGGTTTCAACTTGATCAATGTGGATCCTTCTATCTTCATTTTTTGATTTATTTATTGGTTTTTTTTTTTTTTTTTTTTTTTTTTAATATAAGTATTGTATGAAGTGAGAGTAAAGACCATTCTCCTCTTAACAAGCCTAATGCTAAACTAATTAATTGAGTCAAGCGTAATAGGCTTAGTTCTTATCGAGTCTTCTAATAATTATATGGCCTCTGGCTGAAATCATTTACTTAATATATTAAACTGAGCTTACAAGCCTTTTTGTTTGGATAAGAACTCTAATCAAGACCATCATTTTCTAAAAGTCATGAGATTTACCATTCAACATGAACATATTTCTAAATAGTTCCAGCCTAAATTAATTTTTATTGTTAACAAAATCCTAGAGGGTAATAACTAGAATGCAATCAACACCAAATTAAACTATCAAAATCTTGTGAATACTCCAGTTTCTTTTGTCTTGTTCTAAATAGTAGATAATTATCTTTTCTTTTTTTCAACATTTCCCCACACCAAACTAATAAAGAACCCCACTTGCTCTTGCCTCCACCTCATAAACAAGTCGCTCTTAAATTCGTATTGTGACCTACTTATCATCTTGGGATTAAGCATAATATAGAAACATAATATAATTGAACTATGTCATTTTTGCAAGAGTGGGAGAGCTAGTAAATGTTTTGCTGATGTATATTGATATGTATAAGTTCATTTGCAAAGGTATTTGTGAATGCCACATCAAACTGCCATCATAATCTTTTTGTCACAGGTGCAAAAATTTTTTCCTTCATACACCTTCAGGATTCACTTAAATAATTAAATACCTCACCTTCATTTCCAATTATTAGGTTTACCTCACCTTCATTTCCAATTATTAGGTTTAACAGGAAATGAGATCTGGGCATAGTGGTCATGTCCCTAACTTCCAACCTTATAGTTAGGGGTCGGATTCCGACCCGTCCCCCTATCCCTCCCCTTTATTCCCCCTTTGTAATATGTGTGGTTTGGGCTCCCACACCTTATAGTTGGGGGTTCGATTCCGACCAGGCCCCCTATCCCTCCCCTGAGTGTCAACGTTTACCAAAAATTATTTGTTTTAACGAATTTCATTTATAACTAGTTTCTGGCACCACCTAGATAGGTGAAGGTTGAGCATTGGTATAATCTTCAGTTGATTACTAATGACAGTTCGAATGCACAATGGTCTTACCTATTAATTTATGTTGCAAAGCTCTCTTATTTTGATCCTAGAAATCAGGATTAAGCATTACCATGTTCTTTTTTTCTTTTTTTTTTTAATATATTTTTTAGCTCCATTAGGTTTGCAATTGCCCAAATTTTGGTGTGTACCATTTCACTTTTCTAAAGCATGGAATTGATTATTATCATCCATTTATACCCAAGCAACACAAAACCTAGATAGAGAGAACAATACAGATTAGAGAGACACATTCTTGATCCAGATACCTACCTTTTTTAGAGGATACCATAGTGAAACACTGAAAAGATGTTTGGAAACCATAGTGAAAGGATAGAGATGTAACCACAATAAATACATTGAACTAAAAAGACAATTCATTTCAATAATCAACATTTGTTTGGGGGTGGGGAGTGGAGAGAGACTTGACATTCAAAAGATGATTCATTCCATGTTGCTAGCTAGAAAATGAATTGAAAGATTCTCACAAGAAAAATATTTAAACTACATTGTTTTGGTGTTTTATCCCTCGAGCTATATACTTCACACCATTCAATATACTCATGTAAAATCTCTTATTTATTCTTTTTTTTTTTGTAAAATACTTTTGCTACCACCTCACTCTCCCAAATATTCTCACAAATTTCCAATCTTCCGTAAACTCCAATTGGCAAGCGAGGCGAACAAAGTATATTCAGATTGCAATTATGCAGTATTCAAGAAAAGAAAATGAGGGAAAACAAAAGATATGAAGTTGAATCAAAAGACTCATGACCCATGTGTTATCATCAAAAGAAGGAAGGAATCCCAAATACACATAAATGAAAGGAGAAAAGTATGTTCAAATTCAGCAAACGGATCAATTGTATTATTATGAAAATACATTTGGCAAATCACACAATCAAATATGAATAACGCCAATACAATTTGACAATTTTAGTTCAAAGAGTGGATGCATATATGCAAGTGAATATTACACCCCACAGGTACCCAAATTCTAATGCCAACATCTCTTCCAAGAAAGCATATGCAAAAGAAGGAATATCCAATCCAACCAAGAAGTGAACAAAGAAAATCAAACTTAAATCCGAAATCCTTTTGATAAAAATAATAAAATACCTCAGATATCAAGATTCCAAAGGAAGTTGCATCTTATGCTTCGGCAAATTCCTAGTAGTGTGCTTCTGTCCAAGAAATAATTTCAGTCGAGTGTCTACACAGCTGAATAAATGAAATGAAAGAAAAAGAAAATCAAATAACTTTAAAATTAATCAGCAGAAACTCAGAAACGTTGAGGGCAAAAGAATTCCAATTCAAGATCTAGCATTTAGCTATTGAAAAATCATACCAAGAAATCACATGGGTCTCTCTAGAATCCCGAATCCGTATTGTGAAGCAAACCAATCTACCCGACCCATCTTCTGCTGCAGTCGCAGTAACCTTCAGTCATCTGGGTTCTAATACAATGGGCACTCAAAAGCATACAGCATTTGCTATAATCAACCCCAAAATGGATCAATATTTGAATAGCACACATAAAATAATACACCAGAATCAGATTTGCTGCGAAAAATCGAACCATACTTGATTTAGAAATAAAAGAAGAGAGACGGAAACAAATGAGATCTGGGAAGAAAGTGCAGCAGTACTCCCTTCTGTTGTGTACTACTCCTCTATTAAAGAGCAGAAAGAGTAATAGAGCATAAAGAGTGCCTTCAAAACAATATGGCATAAAAAATGCATTATTTCCGTTAAATTAGAACAGTGGGCACTAATTAGGTGTCCCTTTGGGTCCTTCACAAGTGTCATCTCCGACAGAAACATCAAAAGGAACGCTTCACAGTTCATACCCCCTTCCCAATGTAAACCCTATCACTGCATTC
The DNA here is from genome assembly GCA_030278955.1 of Hygrophila difformis. Lineage (NCBI taxonomy): Eukaryota > Viridiplantae > Streptophyta > Magnoliopsida > Lamiales > Acanthaceae > Hygrophila > Hygrophila difformis. The sequence goes on from JAOANR010000014.1 coordinate 23,482,953, forward strand.
TTTTGTTTCTAGATAAGGCAAAAACATAAGACCCATTTAAAAATGTTTAAAAAAAGGAAACGTATTAGAAGTACAAGATCAAATCAAGAGACCAACTGATCGGGCTTCATTTATTCACAACTTGAACCCCTTAATTGCTTGATTTGACGCGGATAATGTCACCGGTGTTGGATGACTAAACAAAGATTTGACAGACCATTGATCGATAATTATTGTCTTACTTTCCTGTATCTACAAACCCATTTCACCATTTCTTTGTCTCCTTGATTTGGTTCTTCCGGAGTACCCACCTGGTTCAAGTCGAGAAAAAAGAAAAAGGAAATTCTAATGGAGCTGTGGAGGAGAGAAATGGACAGGGATGAATTGAAGAGCAAATCCGACAGAAGAGGAATGAGCACATGTACGAAACAAAATGTAAACTCTTTATACAGTTGCCCTACGTGTGCTCACTCTCTTCTGTCAGTCTGTTTCTCTCTATACCTCCTCCCATTCCCATCTCTCTCTCTTTCCCGATTTGTACTTCCCAATTCCCATCATTATTAAAAGCAATTGAAACTTACAATTTTATTTTCCAGAAAAAGGGGTTTCAAAAGTACCGATTGCTGCAGCAAAAAGTCAGATCTGTACACCAAAGTGAAATCACAAACCTTTTCTGGTACCAAAAACCCAGAAACCTAAAACAAATTAGGGTTTGATGGGTAGCGCCGATCAGCAGCATCTCACGAAAGGGCGATGATGGAAATAAAGTTATGGAGCAATGGAAGACCAAAGGATGTGGTAGTGATTGAGAGTGTGCATATCCAATAATGGAGAACAGAATGAGGACAAGAATTTGCAATTGGGAGGAATGGTGAACAGAAGAAGAGAAAGGCAATGACGATATATAATGGGCAAGGCATGGCGCCCACAAGGCGAGTACTTTAATTGCGCAGAATTTGTGGATGATTTGCGGGTAACAGATTGAACGGATCAAGTGTGAATTGCGAGGGTAATTAGCAGTAATTACGATTAGAATTAGAAGAAGTGCAGATATTCCCGGCGGAAGAGACGAGTTGTTGTCAATTGGCAAATGCCATTGCCCGTGGTGGTGATGGTGGTGCTGCGAACTGTGAATGAATGAATGATGGATACTTTGAAGGATCGGTCGGTCAGAAATTAATTGGTGTAGCTACGTGGCGCTACAGGAGGCGTTGGATGGATTATAGTGGCAGATCTGATGTGACCCCTGACTACTTTTTCACATTTATTTTAGTCCAGGCCCATGTATACGGAGTACTTCCTTTGTTTGATGGCACCATTGGCATAATTTTTTGTTAAGCTACGGTTATATACACACAATATTTTACTTCAAACATACAAAAACACACCAGGATTAAGGTACATGATAATGGCCAAAATTGTCCATTATTTCCAATCTATTTCCGTGTCTGAGACGGACATTTTGATCGAAATCCCATCTTATTTCAATAAGAAAGCAGTTGAATTCGACAGATTGATGCAAGTTTGTAAAAATATTAAGCTGGTAATGAAAGACACAAAATATGCAATTTTAGTTGCATTTGTGTTAGAAAAATCCAAAAACATGAAAAAAGAAAAAAGAAAAGAAAAATGAATGAAAAGATGGGCAAAAGAATAAGATAACCCACAAAAATAAAAAAGATGGGAAAAAGAATGAAAATCCCACAATCTGAAAATTTGGCTAAGTGTTGAAGACCAATTCGGTCTATAAGCAATTCGACCTAAATCGAATTGCTCATTAGACCGAATTGCTGAAGAAAGAAGAAAAGTGTTGAGGAAGAAAAGAGCAACCAATTCGGTCTGTGGCAATTCGGTCTAAACCGAATTGACCCCTCACCCCTAGACCGAATTACACTATGGAAAGAAAGAAGACTTTGAGAGAGCAGAAAAGAAGAGGTTCGATCTATGCAATTCGGTCTAGACCGAATTGACTGCATAGACCGAATTGCCTTAAAGCAAAGAAGCCAAGCAGGAGCCATCTTCAATTCGACAAGGCCAATTCGGTCTACCCATAGACCGAATTGATGGGTGAATGCCACATTCCAGCTCAAGAACAAGAAGGAAGACCTCATGCAATTCGAATTGCATCAATTCGATCTAAACCGAATTGGATGAGGAGACCGAATCACATTCAAAAGTACAGTTGAGCACGTGAGAAATGCATGATGGGGCTAGGGTTTCGAAAACAAGTATAAAAGCTGACCTTCCTCAACACAAGAAATATCCTTAGACACACAAACTCTTGGACAGTTGCTGGGAGGCAAAAAGAAGGAGAAGGTTCTTCACCCCTTAAGGGTTAGGTAGGTAGTGTAGTTTAGTTAGTTTATTTTTCATGCTTGTAATGTAGTTTTATTGCTTTTGAGCTTAGCTGTAACACCCCGGATTTGATAACCCAGGCCGGGATGTCACCGCCGCATCTCCCTAGCAAGACACGGCTTCCCGAGCTCGCTAAGGAAATGCAAGGCTTGTGGGTATGAAAAAGATTTAAAACATTTCAAGATTTAGTCCGGAAAATTTATAATACTTAGTACGATAGTAGAAATTATCACGTGCGGAAAATAAATAAAGTAAGTGCAGCGGAAAGTAAAATCACGGCCAACATGGCCAAATCCTCGGGTTTAACAGACCCGGTAAAAACAGTACGATGCAGAAATTTAAAATGTCCATTATGATTTCCCCCAAGTGCATATGCAATGCGTCACTCGACGTACTCTGGAAAAAAAAAGGAAATGACAACGGTTGTCAGTATAAAAATATACTGAGTAAGTTAATCCCTAACTACAAATAAAAGGGGTTACAAGTGTTTAAACTAAAGATTTCGCTTACCGTACGAGAATTTAACAATACGTGATTTATTAACAGCGAAAAAACATGATTAAAGAACTTAATTTTAAAAGCGTAATTTAAAGCATAATTTAAGATGCATAAATTTTAAATACATAATTAAAGACAGGATAAATACGATTTACGCATAATGAAACACTCACACGAGTCTTTTACTTTTCATCCCGTAAACTAAGAAGAGGACACCATACCGGGAGATCACTAACGAGGCAATCTCAACATAGGACCACTAACGAGGCAGTCCAAACAATGGGAGACCACTAACGAGGCAGTCTCAAAGATAGTAGGACCACTAACGAGGCGATCCAAAAAGATAGTAGGACCACTAACGAGGCGATCCACAAATACAGCGCGCGAGATCACTAACGAGGCAATCTCAGATTGTAATACCCGAGAATTTTCCAACATAAAATAAATACAATAAAATAAATAAATAAATAAATAAATATAATAAACATGATAAATGAATGAAGAATCATAGAAGATGAGAAATGGGATTTCAATCAAGATTTCGAGAATCCGGGAAGCCGAAGACAATTTAATCGAATAAATGGTTACACGGGAACCCGACACCGATAGACTCAATAACCCGAGTCCAAATGTAAATTTAGGTCCGAATAAAATTAGGATAGGAAATCGGAGCCCGAATATACCCCGGGAATCGGAATTCGGGAGCATAGAGGGATAGAAACCCGAAAGAGAGGCGGAAAAGCACGACGGATCGCACGACCCGCCCGGACCGAAGTCCAGGCGAGAGTCGCGCGGTGGCCGCGCGGTGAAGAGGGAAGACCGCGCCACGACCGCGCCACTTGACAGATTCGCCCGTTGCGTGAATCTCTCGCCCGAACGCGGATTTTTCGACTTTCGGTTGAACATCTCCCGACCCAAGACCTTTAGGTCAGACCTTGGACGCCCTAGGTCTTAAATATCTATAAATAAGACCTCCTAAGAGCTCCGAATACATTTGAAACCCTACGAAATCTTTCTATACGTCGAAACCCTAATCCCGGAGCCGTCGGAGGCACAACACCGAGAGGAGGAACTGACTTGGACGAAATTTGGAGACCCCCGTCGCTGTGGTAAGCCTTGATCCATTCTTTTCCATATGTGATTCGAAAACGAAACCTAAATTCGATCTCTTTCTATTCTAAACCCCCGATCCGAATCGAGAGCGAAGAACCCGACAAACGGAGAGGATAAACGGAGGACGGGAAGCCACGCCTCCAAATCGACGATCCCGGACGCTCAACAATCTGTAAGTTAACTCTTACATGGTTTTGGGATGAATTAAAACGTTCGAAACTAAAAGATTAACAAGAAATTGAAAATCTGTCAACTTATGTTTTCTACCGACGCAACAGTTTTGATAAATTTTTCCGAACCTTAAAACGACTTCAAACGGAAAACCTTAAAACACGAAAAACGTTCCTAAGGCTTAGATCTACCTACTGTAAAAATTTCAGAATTTTTAAAGACGATTTGATATGAGAAAACCAACCGAAACCGAACTGCTTGAATCTAGATCTTGAAATTCTTGACAGAACTTAGGTCCGATCTTGATCGCGTTTTTGACATAGGTTCCAGACCGATTTAGATCTTTGGCCGAACATGAAAGTTGTAGATAAATGTCTTAAGATGGTCTTTGTAAAATTTCATAAAATTTGGAGTTGAATTGCTATGGTAGAATTCGATATCTTTAAACTGTGACATATGAAATTCGGACAGATTAGTGTTTCTATGAAAATTAGTGTTTTTGACCTATTTCGGTATCTCGGATTGAAAAAGTTAAAACACGAAAGTTGTAGATCTCGACGTTTTGGAGTCATTCGTGAAATTTTGGAATTTTTGAAATTAAATCTGATTTTTAACGAATTTTAGAGTAAACTGTGGTTGACCAAGTCAAAACTTGAAATCTTGTGGAAACGGTGGAATTAGCCTTTGTGGTTGAAACGGATAGAAATTCTTTGAAATACGATACACGAAACGAGAAGATTAAAATATATTGCGGGTTATGACTAAGCTAGACACTGTCAATGTTCTCTGCGGCTTGGGACATAAGAGCCCAAGTGTATGTCTAGGTTGACGTAAGAGCCCTAGCGAAACACTGATCGTATGGCTAGCGGACGGATTAACTCTAATTAAAAGATCTGTATTGACCATGATACCTGTGGACATAAGAGCCCAGGCGTAAGGCTGGCGGACATAAGAGCCCTAGCGGTGGTGATCTGTAAAATAATCGAAACGAGACATCGATGAGGGAATCCAATTAAGTCCTTGATAATTTGTGTTGTTAAATTTATGGCAACTTATTTAATTACGTTGCAAGCTATATTGATGATCTTATGAATCCATGTCTTCTAAATTATGCGGTTACATGAATTATTTAAATTATGCACATGTTTTCATTAAATTTAAACAAAGGCTTTGAAACCTCATAATCTTGTATGTGTTAACTTACTCAGCACGTAGTGCTGACCAAACCATATTTTCTTTTCCTTTTTCTTTCAGAGTTGAGAATTATGCATCGTCATATGCATACACGGGAAGTTTGGGATGATATATATATATTATTTTGAATTTTTGTATTAGACTAGATCTTGCATGAACGGGCCTGTTTAACCCGTGATTAGGCCATGTTGGCCCTATATTTAAATTCCGCTACGATACATATATGTAAATATTATTTTCCGCTGCAACTTTGATGTATTATTTTAAATTATATATGAATGGGCTGTTTGATTATTTTAAATTCTGAAAAACCATAGCCTTGCATCTCTTTAGTAGGCTCGGAGAAACCGTGTCTTGCTAGGGAGGTGTGGCGGTGACATCCCGACCTGGGTGACCAAAAACCGGGGTGTTACAGAGTGGTATCAAAGCCCAGAATATTTTAAAGCTATTTATTTTAAAGAAAATATCTGATACCAGAGTGGTATCAGAGCCCGGAATATTTTTAAACCTATTATTATTTTTAAACTATTATTTTTAAACCATTATTATTTTTAAATTATTATTTAAGCCCAAATTATTATTTTGAAAGTTTCCTAGTCCAAATCATTTTTAAGCCCAAATGATAATTATTTTTAACCTAATATAGAGGTCCGAGGATTTTAACTATTATTTTAAATTTTAAAGCATTCATTCCATGGAAATGAATTTTTACTTTTAAAACCCATGGAAGTTCGAGAAAAAAATATATATATACATAGTGCATGAATTATTTTGGGGGGAAGTCATCATTTGCATGTGCATACTGCATTGCCTAAACTTAGAGAACTTAGAAGCGTGGTACATTCTAACTTAGATCTCTTGCTACACCTAGATAACTTAGAGGCTTGACATCGAATTAGGAATGCTAACTAGAGACTGATCTTGCCTTAGTTCTAGATCGCGTTCATCTAATCGCACGCCTAAGCATAACAACTCTCGGCCTTAGCCATTCCTACCCTTGTACAAATTAGAAAACTTCCTCATGTGGAACAATGAGAAAATCAAGTTTTATTAAAACACTCTTTATTCCAAAAATCTTGTTTGGATTTCCAAACAACAAATCCGAAAATTTGAAATTAGAAATTTACGAAACGTCTTGTTCGAGCGATCTATCTAAACCAAGATAAGCTAATCTATACACGTTATAACAGAAAATGGCGCCTAGGAGGAAACCAAGGAAGGTGAGTCCAAACGGCACTTGTAATACCCGTAAATTTTAGAATATAAAATAGGAATTAATCCAATAGGAGAGAAGGTTTTGTTTCCGAGAACCCGTAGACGCGGAAATGCACGGAAGTCAAGGACGACGAATTAGAACCCGACAGACCAAAACCGACGGTCTTAGGATTTCAAGCACGTAATCGAATTGAGACGGAATAAATTTATGATGAGAAGCATAATCCGGAAATGACCCGGAAAAATCGAGCGCGAAAACGGGGAAGGATAGAAGTCCGAAAGAGAGGAGAAAAGACCCGACGGATCGGATCGCACGGACCCGCCCGGACCGCAGTCCAGGCGAGTCTCGCGCGCTGGCCGGGCGGGGTTTGGCTAAAAGGCGCGCCAACCCCGCGTGGCCCTACAGGTTTTGGCAACTCGCGCGTTTTCGGCGATTTCTTACCATAATTCGACCTCCCGACTTTGGAAGGCGAATTTTGGACGGGGGAAGGGAATAAGGGCGACCTAGGGCTGCCTCCCTTGCCCATTCTTCAGTCACCAAGTCCCCAAGTCACTCTCAAACCCTCCCAAGCCAAAAAGCTCTCCCGACGAACTTCCGACGGACTTCCGACGACTTTCCGACCACCACCGACGACCGTAGGAACGAGTAGATCAAGGATCACAGTCCTTAGATCATTGGTAAGTATTCTCTTAAGTCCTCATTCCCGTTTTTCCTCTCGAATCCCCAATCTAACTCTTGATTCGTTGAATTCAAATACGTTCGTGGCCAAAGTCGGGAACTTTGCACTTCGTAGATCCGTTCGTAGGATTTTGGACGAGCCGAGCGACCCTAGGACGACTCAAGAACTTCACTACTGTAAGTTGAGCCTTCCATATCAATACGGGTGATTTCGGGGCGTCCGGTATAGGCGTAATGTAACGAAACGTAAAAATCGAACTTAAAAACCCCATCTTGCGTAGTTTCTGTAATCGGCCTAAAACCCATATTTCGAGGATTCAATCCGAAAAACTCAAAACTAGACTTTTAATCCTAACACATAAATCTAGGTTGTGTAAAAATTTCAGCCATTTTCGTTAACGTTTGCTATTTTAAATCGCATCGAAAAGAGACTGCTTTGACAAAACGTGTGGAAATCTGTCTAGGAATATGTTCGAACTTAGTGAATTTATTTCTATAGTTTCTAGTCCGATTTGATCTTTACAATCTAAATGAAAGTTGTAGATAATCATGTCTAGTATGTGCATATTAAATTTCAGAATTTTTGGAGTCCATTTGATATGTTAAAAAGTCGAGATTTTGAACTGTGACAAACCTGAGTTCGGACAGTTTTCTGATTGCATGATAAAATCGATTTTTGACATGTTTCCTCAACTTATTTCGAAAAAGTTAAAACACGAAAGTTGTTCGTTAGGGTGTTTTGCATAAAGTGTGAAGATTTCAGAATTTTCGGGCTTGAAACGGATTTTTAAATGAGAAAGGCGCAAACTGTGACGCCAAGATACTTTTAAATCGAAGAGTTTTGAAATTTCGAAACAAACGGTCAAAGATTTGAAACACGATACATCTACACTTTTGAAAAACCCCGATACATTAAATCTAAACGATACATGAGATACTTGGTGGAGGGTGAGTGCTCTGCAGGGTGCCCCTCTAGCCTTTTCTCTTCGGGCCTATAATGGACGAGAGAATTTGATGAAATATTACGCCAGTTGGCGGGAGATACATGGCCTACTCTCTCGGGTTGTCCGTATGGATTTCTCGAGGCTCCGGAGTGTTACTGGGTATGGCAGATACGGCTGCGGCCGCCGGATCACCGGCTATACAAGATACTTACGACACGGCTGCGGCCGCCGGATCACCGGCTATACAAAACATTGAGAAATGGCTACGTAACGGGGGAAAATAAAAGAATTAATGTTTTTAAGTATTTATTTATTTTTGCATGTCTTTAAATTATGCATTTAAATTATGTCTTTAAATTTCATGGCATGACTAAATTATTATGGTGGATTGGATGCATGTTTAAATACACAATTAAAATTATTATTTCCTTTAAAACTTGTGAATGCATGTTAGGAGTGAAATCTTAAATTATCTAATTAAATCCCTTTATTGCTATGTTAGGATCGACTTACTCAGTATTTTATATACTGATAAAATTGTTGTTTTCTCTTTTCTTTCAGAGTACGGAGATAATGCATAGCATGTGCATTGGGGGATGGATTAATTAAACATTGTTTATTTGCTTTTTACGATACTTGCATAACGGGCATGTAAATCCCGAGTTTTGGCCATGTCGGCCCATTTTACATTTTTCCGCTGCGATATATTATTACTACTATATGTGTGGATGATAATTATTATTTTTACATAGATTCCGGACTTATTTTTAAATATTTTTGCAATACCTATAGCCTTGCATCTCTTTGGCAAGCTCGGATAATCCGTGTCTTGCTAGAGAGATGTGGCGGTGACATCCCGGCCTGGGTTATCAAATCCGGGGTGTTACAAGTTGGTATCAGAGCCCGGAATATTTTTAAGCTACTATTATTATTATTTTAAAATACTTTGAACTAAGTATTATTTTTAAATTTATTATTATCATTATTATTTTCAAGACTACTAGTATTATTATTTTAGCCCAAGATTTGAGCCCAAAAATTTTCTTACCCAAGTGACATAATATTTTGAGCCCAAAAGGGGGTTAAATTATTTTGACCCAATATTTATAATATTTATTTTAAGCCCAACCATTTCTGCCCAAATACCCATGTTTTTACTTCTTAAGTCCAAATTATTATTTTTGACTAATATAGAGGCCCAACTTTTTAAATTACTTAAAACCATGATTAAATTTAAATTAAAAATACATTAAATTAATTGTTGGGGGATTGCATATGCATATTCATGTAGATCTAAATTCCTGCATATCTTGACTTTTATTCGGAACATGTACTGACTCTAACCTCCTCGTTGACATTAGATGGCTGAACCCAACACGAACATGGTCAACTTGATGATGAATCTGACTAACGCGTACTTAGAGTCCCAACAACATATCAATCACTTCAAGACTCGGGTACAGCAACTCGAGGCTAACGTGGCCCATCTCGGGCATCTTAGGGAAGCTGACCTTCAACACTTTTTGAATTCGAGAGCTGCCGATCAAGATCGCATAAAGGACTTAGAAACTCAAGTGCACAAACTCACTGAACGGAGCGATGCGATTATAGACCAAATCAAGGACCTAGGGATGGACTTACTCGACCTCACGGATATCGCGGTGCCATACAGTCCTGTGGAGGACCATTTGATGGGGCCACGAAGCCCAACATCCGCAGTTGGAAGCCCAACTCTAAGCCCTGTGGAGAGCCACTTGAAGGGACTACAAGGACCAGCTCCAGAAGCCGTCGATCCACCGATCCCAGTGCCTTGTGGACCTTTGGGTACTGAGCAAGTCTCGGATAGGGACGATCCCATTAAGGATGCACCTACCTATCCACTCTAGACTTAGAAAGCCATACCGATGCACTATTATTAGTATTTCCCTTTAGACTCTTATCAACACTACTATCTCATTCCTGTTACGAATGCTTGTAATCAGCTGAAAAATTTTCTCTTGAGTAATAAATTTACAAGCATTTATTTTATACGAAGTACAAGTATATTTAAAGTATTCCTTACATTTTAATTAAATTATTCCTCTTCGAATACCTTGTTAAAACCCGATCAACAAACGAACAAATTAATAATAATCAATGACCTATAGATAACAACTAAACAAAAATACAAGTAGTAAATATATATGAATATACCTTGTATGGAGATAACGGACAAGGGTATCTCCAACCCTAAACCCTAAACCCTAAACCCTGAACCCTAGGGTCTGAAAAAAAAAAAAAAAAAAAAACCTGAACAGGTTACTGTTCACGAAAAAAAAAAAAAAAAAAAAAATAAGCAAAACAAAAACAAAGCAGTAAGTAGAACCAACCCCGAATAACAACGAACAATACGCTAAACCCCAACAACCTATACTAACAGGTTCCAACAGAACTGATACCTGTCAATATCGTCATTTATTTAGTCAAATTATTTCTTAAGTATTACATAATACTTCAACAAAAGAATCTAAACTCTCTTGTTCTTGCAACAGCATGGCACCGAGAGGAAGAGCACGCGCTCAGCCCACTACTCCAAACACCAACGAAACCCCTATGCAACCAGAAATGCCATGGTAACATACCCGGCGAAGGGGGTACGGGGGGGATCGTACTCTCAAGAGGAGCCCGGCAACCCCATGCCAAACTAAACATGGACGC